>SKCR01044592.1:0-74055 GCA_019454045.1 Zanthoxylum bungeanum | reverse complement strand
TTTCGGCGTTTGAGATGTTGATACAAAGTGCGCCTCGCGCTTGTTGCCTTTCAGAAGCTCTTTCTCTGACTCCTTGAGAATCGATAATAACTCTCCAAGAGTATCATCCGAATTCATCAATTTGTAGTTGATGACAATCTGTTTCCAAGTATCGGGTAGTGACTGTAGAAGTACATCTATAGACAGCTCAGCCTCCAAGACTATACCCATATTAGCCAATTCTTCAATATCGGCTATCATTTGAGTCCCATGGACCTCAACAGAACTACCATCAGTCATACGGGAGCGAAATATTTTCTTCACTAACTCGTACCTCGCCATCCGCTTATTAGTGCGGTGAAGATCTTGCAATCTTGCCATCATATTATAAGGATCCAAGTCCCTATTCTGGCGGCGAAAGTGTTGAGTCATTGAAGCAAGCATGATCGACTGAGCCGTGTCACAATCATCACTGTGAGTTTTCCATAACTCCAGCTCAAGTGGCTCAGTGGGCTTAGGCCCGAGAGGTTTTGTATCGTATACAGTATCCTCTCCGCCCCAAGGACTATCCTTAGGTTCATTTCCCAGTCGGCGAAGTTGGTGCCCTTGAACACATTATCACCCATGATTATGTCACGGACATTTCCTTTGTTGCCATCTTAACTACGATAATCTAATTATCTAGTTAACGATATGTGGGTACAGTCAAACTGTTACATAAAAAAAATATCATTGTATTAGTCCAACTAATGTGTAAATTTTGACGAAATAAGTTGTGTAAGCGCGTAAAGCTAAGTATCTGAACGATAATTGCAAATTCAATACTAGCCTCCCACTATTTTCTGCAAGTCTCTAACCCTCTGTTGAGTACTCGGGAAATCCAATTTCCTAGTGGGCTAGGATCCCGTTAAATAACACACAACCTTGACTTTGGCCAATAAATTGTATGATATTTAACTAGGTAGATCTCGAAGATCAATTGGATCCCATCCAATTCCTAGATCCGGTAGGTGGACATCTAAGTCCGAAACATATACATATGTCAATGCATCCAATACATTTTCCTAACCATTCCTCTGAATCAACTAAGCCTTGGCTTTGGCACAACAAACCTAATGATTCCAGTTAAGTGGGACCCATTGACGAGGAAAGTTTCGTAATCAATGTCGATGGACAAGAAGTGATCTTGACTTTGGCCAACAAATCACAACTTGGACAGGACACCGATGTGGAACAAAACTCTCATGATTCAAACACATCCTCAATTGACAAAGGTCTTGACTTTGGCCAACAAACCAATGCCAATTTCGGATCTTGAGAAAGAATCATTCAACGGAAGGAAAATCGCTTAATATTGTTTGAGGGATTTTTCGCGTAATTGGCAACCAATTAATTTATCTTTGTTAGGTCTCATCATCATACACCCTTAAGCATGCTTCTAAAACATCATAAAGCGCGTAAAGTAAAGTAATAGCGATATACGGATGGATATGAACAACAACTTGTTCCTAGAACAAATCACTCCCTTTCCTCTCCCCGCTAGCACTATTCTACTCTTACCCAATTACATAATACAATAAGAGAAACCTCATTTACATTGAGGGGAATTAGGTGAGAAGAGAATACAAAGAGACAATAGAGAAAGTCTGGACACGCAGGTCCAATTTATAAATTCTAAATTTACAATAATTTCTAAAATTACCCTTCCCTTCTAATATCCATCCGATATACACTATTCATACATCACATCCACATTCATTCATTCAAGGCATGTTATACAACCAATCAAATCCAATTAATTAGTCTTTAATTAGGTGACAATACAATGTTCAAACAATTGTTTGCATTTGAGCGAGTCCAACTCAATTGAGAATAAATACTTATAGTATGAATTCACGAATTATATCGAACTACTCGTTAAATCCAATTTAAGTCGTATTCAATACTAATCCTATTATTTAATTCTAAATTAAATATTTACACTTTTATTGTGCTTTTATAACTTAGATTCCAAATCTAATACAATCGGGTCTCAAAGCCCAACTAACATCTAATGTCCGTTTAATTAAAGTCCGATGGGCTTTCAATTGATTTCTTTAGGCTTGGGTTTTGGTCAATGTATGGGTCAAACCCAATTACCAAGCCCAATAAGGAATCACCCTCATATGCCATAAAATCAATATCAAGCCCATAAGGCCCAATTAAACATAAAAGCCCATTTATTACATTTGGGCTTAAATGGTGTGATTTAGGCCCATTTTGGATCCTATCCAAATGGTCCAAATCTACTTGGCCCAACCAAGCCCATTATGTCCAAATATAATAGTTTTAGGCCCAATTCAAAATTAAGCCCAACTAACCAAATTTTAAAATTCCAAATTTTATAACTTAATTAATTAAAGTGTATTATCATGATTAATCCTTTAAATCAATATTCCCAAAATATCAAATTAATCCATTAATCATATTTTTATCTTAAATATATGTCCACATTATTTAATCAAAAAATCAAGTCCCTAATCCTCCATCAAGCATTCGGCCAAGGTGATTAAAATGGTTCCGATTTCTTCAATCAATCGAGTTACAAATCATCATTCCATATTGTTTCAAGTCATCTAATGTCTTAAAATTAAAAAATCATCTAGTCCATATGCTTGCATGTATTCGGCCAAGCCTCATTTGGGTTGGAAAAATTAATCCAATTTATTTTCCATGAAATTGATGATGTATAATCTAAATAACATACATCTAAGCATATTAATCAAGGAAACTCATCAAATCATGCTTCATACAATTTTCCCCAAATAACATCCTAATATATTTGCATGCTCTTTAAGCTCAATGATACCATTGTTGTAAAATTAACCAAGCCCCAAGATCAACAAGAACAAGCAAAATATATAAATACATGAATGAATAAATTGAAGTATGGCGGAATCATACTCACAATACTTGAAAATGGATGCTTAGATGATGCGAAAACTCCTCCCTTGTGTAGTGAAGCTCTCGGCCAAGAAGAAAAAAGGGATTCCAAGTCGAGTTTGATCCTTCCAAGCTCAAGGATTAGCTTCCCATATCACCTATGTATGATCCCTTGAAGGTGCTAGCCTTTGTTGTGATTTTGAATGCACAACTTCTTCAAATCTTGCCACAAAAATTGAAGAAAGGAGAGCCAAAAACTGCTTGCAAGTTTCGGCAATGTGAGAGAGAAAAGTTGAATGATTTGTTACAAAAAAATCAATTTATATTTATGCCATTAATATTATTAAATTAATAATAAACTTATGACACAAATCATGCAATGGCTTAGAGTGTCAAACACTCAATTTCCATGCAAAACCATTGAGTGCATTGTACACTATCTCCATGCAATGCATTAGAATTAAATAATGCATAATATGACATGTGTCATGTGGGCCCCACACGTTTCCAAATGAAAATGGGCCCACGTGCACTCACGCGTTCGGGTTCGATATTTCCGAAATACCGAACTTACGTCGCGACGTTAATTAAATCGAATTTAAATAAATAATTGCGCCTAGTGAAATTATTATTTACGTCGCTAACGAATTAATTCTAAATTAAATCGTTTTCTCGAATTAAAATCTAATTTTAATTTCGCGTCGAAATCGAATTTCGATTATTATATCGAATATAATAATTTTACGATTAATTCCAAATTAATCGTTCTCTCTCTATGTATAGTACTTTATCCAAGATAAAGTCTCTCCGTAATTAATCCAAGATTAATCGAGTTTGAATCATACGTCATTGGTGAATCTTCGGGAAGCGACCCAAGAGATCTCTGGATATGTTGGCAGTAAATACGGCCGTCAGATTATCTGAATACGTACGTACCAAGTACTACGTTTTTACCGATTTACAAGACAAGGTTAGCCTCTAGCAAAACGCCATGCCTACCCAATTCTCCAGAAATATTCTTATTGGAATATAAGATCTATAACAGGCGTAGTATACCGTAGTATAGTGTATATCGAACCAGTATCGGATGATCACATGTAAGGCCTGGGGCTGGAGATGTGTCTGCCCCGTACGATACACATATCGGACATCAAACAAATAGTCTCTTTGAATCGGATAATCCTGACCTAGTCATATTATCCCGATGGTTGCAACCATTATAGAGTACTAGTTCTGTATCCCTCGCGATCATCATCTCCATATGTCTGAAGTGATACTTCCATCTTGACATCACACCCAATACACTACGATTCTCGATAAATCCAGAAGAGGTGTACACAGAACCCGTTAAAGCCTTGGACCACCAAAACTAAAGTTTACCGATTGTCGTAAGTACTAGCGATGCAAGTCTCAGGTTAAGATCATATGCACCTACCCTGAAGCGGACTCCCATAGACACGCAGACATACTACCAATGGGATTCCGCGGGGTCTATCCAGAGCGAAGCTGTTTTCCGTACCATCGGTAAAACACAACCTCCCACCGCACTTGCATAAGTATCCTATACTTAAATATATGAGAACTATGTCGTTGTGCCCTCATAACATGCACAAGTGCAATACTAGTCTATTCCGCATTATCGATGTCCAATCTCGATAATACTACGACTAGGGATATTTAATGATTAAACCTTTATGGATTGATACCGTCTCATATCATCACAATCCGGAACTAATCAGGGACTCTTACCATTTATATCAAAGTAAATAAATTACAAAACGGTAAAAGGCAATTTCATTACTACATAGTTAATTTTGTACAATAATACAATATCATTTACAAAATAGTGACGCTATGGGTCATAACTGTCTAACAGTAACACCCCAAGACCACCAGTTTAAAGACATTAGTGGCATACTTTGGGGGACGACGATAAGTAACACCCCAAAGTCATGGATTTGCACTGCTGGCTCCAGTTAGGCGTATGGGGGGACGACGATACGTAACGCCCTCATACGTCCAGTTTTTCAAACAGAGATACAGATTTCAGAAAAGAGGTTTTTAGTGTTTCAGATTCTCAGCACACAGATTTCAGAGTTTCAGAACATAGTTTTCAGAACTCATATTTTAGAAAATAGTTTTCAGAAAAAGTGGATATTCAGAGATAGTTTTCTTAAACCAGTGTTTTAAAGGCAGTTTTCCGAAATATGAAGTTTTGTAATACAAAGTTTTCATATAAAGATGTTTTGAAAATATGGTTTTGAAGCTAAAAGATTTTTATATCAGTTTTCAGTCATTGTCCACTCACTTAGATCGCATAGCGATCTAACTCCCCCTAGTCTTTATATTTTGCAGGATTCTCGGAGGACGAGCTCGGGAGGATGGATACTGATGCATTCATTAGGGATGGAGTCCACCAGCATATAGTCCAGTCAGAGTTAAACAAAGTTGCATATATGCATTAGAATTGTATAAGTCATTATAATGATTCATTTAAGTGTTGTAAAAGAAGCATATTGAGTACGCAGTTATAAATAATAAAAGTATTTTATGTCGATTGAGTTGGGCTATGGCCCTTGTGTGTGATCTTATATTTGGATAGATTAGTAGCAAAGAATTTAGTCGAAAATTCAGAGGCTTATGGGGTTAGTACTGCTATTCCCTGTCGGTAACATGTACCAGATCGGGGATGTTACAAAGATGGTATCAGAGCATGGTCTAGGGAGTTAGTGACTGCAGTGGACAGAGTGTGGGGTTCTTGTATACGCAGTATGTCCAGGATACCCGTATATGAGGCACCACCTCTCCTGTATCCGATCCACGAGTACGTCCTCAAGATTTACAGAAAGGTTAGAAAATATTCCCAAGCTATTTGAGTTATTTTCTTTACTTTAGATAAGGATCATTATGTGATCATCCTAGACTAATTCCCTGAAGTCCAGTATAAATTAGAGAACCAGATGGCAAGCTTCAAAGAAAATTACTGGAGAAAGTAAAAGAGAAAAGAGGAAGTTAGAAAATAGATGCATAGAAACTTGAACCAGTTAGAGACAGAAAAGTAAGGAATAGAATGAAATAAAAAGCTTAAGGTATCCACCAGGAAAGTGGAAAAAGAAAGATAAAGCTAGGAAAGAAGTAAGGAAAAAATGTTGGACAGTTATGACCCATAGCGTCACTATTTGTACAGATCATGGTGTTGTTGTACAAATTAACTATGTGACAATGAGATTGCACTCTTATCATTTGTGATTAGATCACCTAGATGTATAAATGATAGGAGGTCCCTATGATTAGTTCTTGGATTGAGATGATATGAGACAATATCAGTCCTCGAAGGATTAATCATTAAATATCCCTAGTCGTAGTATTATCGAGACTGGACATCGATAATGCGGAATAAACTAGTATTACACTTGTGCGTGTTATGTGAGATCATAACGGCATAGTTCTCATATATTTGGGTATATGATACTCATGCAAGTGTAATAGGAGGTTGTGTTTTACCGATGGTACAGAAAATAGCTTCGCTCTGGATAGACCCCTCGGAATTCCATTGGTGGTATGACTATGTGTCTATGGAAGTCCGAAATCAGGGTAGGTGTATTTGGTCTTAACCTGAGACTTGCATCGCTAATGCTTGCGACAATCGGTATGCTTTAGTTTTGGTCGTCCAGGGCTTTAACAGGTTCTGTGTACGCCTCTGCTGGGTATATCGAGAATCGTAGTGTATTGGGTGTGATGTCAAGACGGAAGTATCACTCCAGTCATAGTGGAGATGATGTCACGTAGGATACGGTACTAGTGCTCTTAAGTACTGCAGTCATCGAGATATTATGACTAGGTCATGTATGTCCGATTATAGAGACTAGTTACCAGACATCCGACATGTGCTTGGTACGGGGCAGACACATTCTAGCCCCAGGCCTAGCACGTGACATCCGATACTGGATCGCAATACGCAATACTACGTATACTACACCTGACATAGATTATATATTCCAGTAAGAATATTTCTGGAGAATTGGGTAGGCACGGTGCTTTGCTAGAAGCCAACCATGTCTTGTAAATCGGTAAGCACGTGGTACGAGGTACGCACGTATTCAGATAATTCGATGACCGTATTTACTGCCAACATATCCAGGGATCTCTTGGGTCGCTTCCCAAAGATTCACCGATGACAGTTGATTTAAATTAGAATTAATCTGAGATTAATTAAGAGAGAGAATTAATCTGGGATTAATTAAGAGAAAGAAAATTAATCTGGGATTAATTGAGGTATTATTTAATCTGGGATTAAATGTGTTCAGAAGAGAGAGAACGCGATTAATTTGGAATTAATCGGTAAAATAAATTTAATGGTTAAATTTGATTTTTCTATTTAATTTATTCATATGTGCTAAAATTAATATATTGGATATATTAATATGAATTGGATTTCGTTACGAAATTATAGTCGGACTTTAATACGAACGAACGAATTAATTTAGAATTAATTCGTAAACGAAGTTCGTAATATATTTGCGAGGCATCGTTATTTAATTAAATTAGATTTAATTATTTAGCGACAGAAGTTCGTTTAATCGGATTAAACGGAACCGAGCCGCGACAAATGTTCGTAGAGACATTTTGAGTTTTGAATTCAAAATGGTGGGGCCCACTTCACACATGTCACACATGTGAAGTGGTGGTTGGAAAGTGGTTGGCATTTATGCCAAAACCACTTACTTCCAACCATTTGGTTTAGGTGAAACCAAATTACCCCAACTACATGGTTTTGGGTAAAAGGGTAAAACCCTTTAACAAAACCAAAAAGCCTTCTCTCTCTTCACTCTACACACTTATAACACATTTTGGAAAATGAAAACCCTAATACTCTCCACAATGGGCGTGAGCCTCTTCCTCCCTTCTCTTTGATTTTGTTGCAAAATCAACAAAGCTAGCACTTGGAGAAATCAACTAAGGTGATAGGGAAACTACTTCAAGAGTTGGAATCATCACTTAAAGCTTGGATCTCGGAGATCTCTTCTCAAAATTTTAAAGCTCAAATCCGTTCATTGTAAGTATATTTCGCAACTTATTTTGAATTTATGAACACTTTTTCTTGCTTATTAGATCCTTGGCATGTTCTAGGAACACTAACAATGGTATCAAGAGCCAATTTTAAGCATGAAAATTTTAGGGTTCATGAGACTAAAATTTGGGGCTTTTATGTTTTGAGCATGATTTCTTCAAATTGATGATTTGAGCATGCTTAGATTATGTTAACTTAGAGTTGTGCATGATTATATTTGAAATAAATTGATTGGATCAAAAATTAAAAAAATCTCAGCATGGCCGAATTCACTGTGCAGTGGACTGCATGTTTTTTAATTTTTGTAACATGAAATGATGTGTTTAATTACATGTTTAAATGTTGATTGTTGGTTTGATTAGATTAGAATCAAAGTCAATAATGTTTATGTTAAATCAAAGAGCATGTTGAGCATGAAATGATGAATTTAGGATTCAATTTGTGTTGAGCATGAAATGATGTGTTTTGGCTTCAATTTGTGTTAGCATGATTAATTAAGTTAATTGGTATTTTGGAAATATTGAGTTTAATTAATTAATCATGGCTAATACACTTTAATTAAAATAATTATGATATTTAATATATAATTATGTTAATAAGCCTTTAATTATGTAATGGGCTAAAAGTGTGTATTTGGGCTTAATGGGCTTGTTTTGACTAAGTTTGGTTTTGGACTTTTGGATTGGATCCAATTGGGCTCAAAACCAATTCCATAAATTCCAAATACATCACTTGGCCCTTTAAAGAATTTAATTGGGCCTAATGGGCCTAAATTATTTGTAGGCAATATGGTGATTCCTATTGGGCCTTGGCATTTTGGGTTTGACCCATTATGCCCAAAGCCCATGCCTTAAGATTAATTAAAAGCCCATTGGACTTTAATTAAAATGACCTTGGATGTTATTGGGCCTTTGAGACCCATTGAGATTGGATTTGGAATCCAAGTCTTTGAGGCTTGTAAATAAGTGTAAATATTTAATTTGGAATTAAATTGGAATTAGTATTGAATACAAATAAATTTGATTTAAAGTTGTAGTTCAATATAATTCAAGAATACTTACTTTGAGTATTTATTCTTAAACGAGTTTGACTCACGCAAATCAAATCGTTGTATGAACATTATATGGTCATTAATTCAAAGATTAATTAATTGGATTAGATTGATTGAATAACATGATTTGTATGAATACATGAATGTGTTGTATGAATAATGTATATCGGATGGATATTAGAAGGGAAATGTCAGTTTTGGAAATTGTTGTAATAAGTTTAGAATTTATTAAATTGGACCTACGTGTCCAGCCTTTTATCTCCTTTCTCATTGTATTTCTCTTCTCACCTATTCGCCTCAATGTAAATGAGGTTTCTTTATTGTATTATGTAATTGGGTAGAAGTTAGAATAGTTCTAGCCGGGGAGAGGAAAGGGAGTGATTTGTTCTAGGAACAATTTGTGAGATATCCATCCGCATATCATTATTAATTTATTTATTTATACGCGCTTTATTATGTATTTAGAATGCATGTTTAAGGGTGTATGATGATGAGACCTTATCAAAGATAATAAATTGGTTGCCAATTTGCACGCGAAAAACCCTCAAAATATTAAGCGTTTTTCCTTCTGTTGAGTGATTCTTACTCAAGATCCAAAGTTGGCATTGGTTTGTTGGCCAAAGTCAAGACCTTTGTCAATTGCGGATGTGTTTGAATCATGAGAGTTTTGTTCTATATCGGTGTCTTGTCCAAGTTGTGATTTGTTGGCCAAAGTCAAGATCACTTCTTGTCCATCGACATTGATTACGAAGCTTTCCATGTCAATGGGTTCCGCTTAACTGGGATCATTAAGTTTGTTGTGCCAAAGCCAAGGCTTAGTTGATTCAGAGGAAAAAGGTTAGGTAATATATTCGATATATTGACATATATAAGATATATGTTTCAGACTTGGATGTCCACCTACTGGATCTAGGAATTGGATGAGATCCAATTGATCTTAGAGATCTACCTAGTTAAATATCATACAGCTTGTTGGCCAAAGTCAAGGTTGTGTGTTATTTAACGGGATCCTAGCTCACTAGGAAACTAGGTTTCCCGAGTACTTCACAGAGGGTTAGAGGCTCGCCGAAAAAAGTGGGAGGCAAGTATTAGATTTGCAATATTCGTTTAGTTACTTGCCATATGCGCTCAATCAAATATCATTCGTCAAATATATTATATATTAGTTAGACTAATATTTATTGTTGTTTTAATTAAACAGTTGGACTGTATTCAAACTACTTCATTTATAGTTGATTATATAATTGGATTATAGTAATCAATATATATTTGAATTTTACCCTTAAATTATAGTTGATTATATATTGGATTATAGTAATCAATATATTTGGATTTTATCATCATTTATAATGATTATATAATTAGATTATAGTAATCAATATATATTTGATTTTAACCAATAAAATTGTAATAAGTTATATAGTTAGACTATAGTAATCATTACATTAGATTGTACCTGATGAATCGTTGATTAAATAGTTGGACTATTAGAATCAAGATTAAATTGAAAGATTAGTGTTTAAAACATTATCATAGGGAAAATGTGTTTAGACGACTTTAATTTTCAAATTGGGAATAAATTTCAGGATAGTCCTGGAAACTAATAAGTTAATTTATTTGATAAAATAACATATTAGGCCTAACCCAGAGTTAAGCAAATAGTAGAACATGATCTTTGGAAGATTCTTGTGATGATAACTTTAGTGCTTAATCTATAATACTTGTCAAAATGACTCCTTATTTTATTAATCAGAACTAAGGATTAGATCCTTAAAGTATGATGAAGAAATTGAAGGATCTTCATAGATCTATAATTAGATCTTAGAAGTATTAAATTGCAATTAATAACTCTTGGAGAGTTAATGGCTATAGGAGCCAAAGCCATAGTTTGCAATAGGACATGTAGCGTAAGGCGCACCTTACTTCGATATTCTAGAAGGCCAAGGCTTGGCCAAACACTTCTGGAATGTGGAAAAGGGAAAAGGCAAAATCATTATAATCTTCTAGGAAGATAAATGACATATCCCAAGATGTCTGCCTAAATTGTGGCAAACGGGGTCATTGAAGCGTGACTGCCGTTTGGACAAAGCAGACATGAAGGAATTGAAGAAAGGGCAAGGCTCAGACTTCATATATATTTGTCATTATTATGTTCACTACTAGTACTGAAATTGGATTTTAAATACTTAGTGTGATACATAAATATGCATTGATGTGCAGAATCTGCTATGAGTATGATACTGACTTCAATTGAGATTAATCTGCGAATAGGAAACGGGACGACAGTCGCTGTTTTACCCATAGATACCTAAGTTTAGGAACTACCCTTCGGGTATGTACTTAAATTAGGAAACTGTTAAAAATGTAACTAGTTTGACTAGAAACATTTATCTCTATATCGTGTATAACTTGTTGCGAGTATACCTTTATATTCTAGAACACTAAAGTGTTTTATTTTATAAAGATGATATTGAGATAAACACATTAGATGTGAATAACAGTATTTATATTTTGAATATAAATAAATCTCAAACATATAACGTGACAAACAAATAGCTCAAACTGATTTGATCAATAGAAACATATTGTGGCATTGTTGTCTGGGACACAATGAAACAAGACTCACATATCCACACTTTTGAAGAGTGGGTACTCGGACTGATTTGATTTCATTCAAATGAAGTCTACGAATCTAGTTTATTGGGCAAAGTGCCTAAAACACCTTTACTTGGTAAAATTATAAGAGCCACCGATCTATTAGCCCTTGTTCATAGTGACGTAAGTGGCCCATGTCTAGCTAGGCTAGAGGTGGATATGAATATTTTGTGACCTTTACGGATGTGGCATCGCGTATGGTTATGTTTCTTTCTTTTGAAGAACACAAATCGGAAACTTTTAGAGTTTCGACACGAATAGACGAACAGATCGGCTGAAGTATTAAAACATCATGGTTTGACCATGATGAAAATACCTAAGAAATAAGTTTCTCAAATACTTGAAAGAGTAGTATTCTTTCAATAAGGACTCCTCCTGGAACACGTCAGTTTGACGGTGTGTCCGAACGGAGAAACCGAATATTATTGGACATGATAAGGTTAGTCATGAGTCGCTCTGAGCTACCATTTTCCTTCAAATGATAAGCATTTAACAGCGCAATACTTATTTTGAATAAGGTTCCATGAAAATCTGTTTGACAGATTTCACATTAGATATGAACAGGAAAGAAACTAGGTTTTCTCACTCCTGAAGATTTGGGATGCTGGGCATATGTTTGGATGATACCAAACTAGAACCCAAATTGGATAAGTGCCAATTGTAGGTTATCCTAGGGAAACCAAAGTATATTACTTATACAACTCACTTGAGAACAATATAATTGTTGCTCACCATGCAGTTTTCCTAAGAGGAATACCGATATGCAGTTGTAAGTGGAAGGATAGTAAAACTCGATGACAAATCGGAGTTATACTGTTCAAGGCACCAAGTCATTAATGGAACACAAACAGTTCATCAAGGATGAAACTATACCAGTAATCTTCGAATACACAAGAACCACGTAAGTCGGAGAGAGTCAGAAAACAACCTGGGTATGGGTTTCTGATCTCACATCATAAAGATGTCAATCTTATTGGGGAATACGAACTGACTACGTATGAGGAAGTGATACAAGGTATCAACTCCCTATCATGGCAAAGTGCCATGAGTCCGAAATGGATTCCATGTATATCAACTATGTTTGGACACTAGTTGTTGTACCGCAAGGCATTGTGCCTATTGGTACTATATAAGTCTTCAAGGAAGACATACGTGGATGGCAGCATACCAACGTACTAAGCTAGGCTTTAGCGGAAAGGTATCGTTATCAATATTGTGTTGATTACAACGAAATCTTTTACATATCGCCACGTTAAATCCATTTGGTTAATGATTGCTGATGCTGCATGTTTCATTTATGAAATATTGCAGCTGAACCGAAAAATCGCTTTCTTGAAAAGGAAACCTTTTGGAGGATGTTTACAACATCCTGGCAGTTTTGTCGTACCAAAACTAGCAAACAAGGTTTGCAGGTTATTCGATTCATGTCTGGATTAAAGCAAGCATTAGGTTATTGGAACTATCGTTTTGATGTAATCATAATGGTGTATGATTTGATTCAAAACGCATATGATTCTTGTGTATATAAGGAGGTTAGTGGGAGCGCACTGACAATGATGTCCTAAATAATGATGATATGTCATTTCTTGGAAATGATATTCCCATATTATAATTGGTGAAAGCTTGGCTTTCATGAAAACTCTCCGTAGAATTCTTGGGAGAAACAACCTTTATTCTAGGAATAAAGATCTACTGGGATAAATTTAAAGTTGTTAACACTCTCTGAGAACTCGTACATTGAAAAATGTATGCAACCTGGTGTCTCATATGCTTTGAGCATATGGATTCACAAACAGGTCAATCCAAGTGATAGTCACTGGAATGATATTAAGAACATATGTTAGTATCTTAGAGAACTAAGGATGATGTCTTAATCTATGGAGAAGGAGAACGTGAAGTGACTGGGATCACAGCGGCAAGTTTTCTTAACCGATAAAAACGACTTTAAGTCGCTAAACGGTACTAAAAAGTTTGAATAACGGTACAGTAAGCTGGAAATCTTCCAAGCAAGATGTTGTTACTGAATAAACAACAAATGCGGGTTATTGCTGCTGCTGAGGCAGCAATTTTAGCCATTTGGGTCGACAATAAATCTAATTAGATTAGATATAGTTCTATTAGCAGATGAGCTAGGCGTCAGCACAAGCTAAGGAATTAATGGTCTCATCAACGATCCAGATATATACTTCGACTATTCATCTGATTCGTTCAGATCATACATCCTGGCGATGTGATGATCGAATAAATTGCATCAGACGATAATCATACAAATCCGCTGAAGAAAATCTTTCCTCAGCAGTTTGAGCGAACCATACATAGTTCGGGTGTAAGACACTCGAGTGACTGGCTATAGGCCAAGTGGGAGATTGTTGGACAGTTATGACCCATAGCGTCACTATTTGTACAGATCATGGTGTTGTTGTACAAATCAACTATGTGACAAGGAGATTGTACTCTTATCATTTGTGATTAGATCACCTAGATGTATAAATGATAGGAGGTCCCTATGATTAGTTCCTGGATTGAGATGATATGAGACAGTATCAGTCCTCGAAGGATTAGTCATTAAATATCCCTAGTCGTAGTATTATCGAGACTGGACATCGATAATGCGGAATAGACTAGTATTACACTTGTGCGTGTTATGTGAGATCATAACGGCATAGTTCTCATATATTTGGGTATATGATACTCATGCAAGTGTAATAGGAGGTTGTGTTTTACCGATTGTACAGAAAATAGCTTCGCTCTGGATAGACCCCTCGGAATTCCATTGGTGGTATGACTATGTGTCTATGGAAGTCCGAAATCAGGGTAGGTGTATTTGGTCTTAACCTGAGACTTGCATCGCTAATACTTGCGACAATCGGTATGCTTTAGTTTTGGTCGTCCAGGGCTTTAACAGGTTCTGTGTACACCTCTGCTAGGTATATCGAGAATCGTAGTGTATTGGGTGTGATGTCAAGACGGAAGTATCACTCCAGTCATAGTGGAGATGATGTCACGTAGGATACGGTACTAGTGCTCTTAAGTACTGCAGTCATCGAGATATTATGACTAGGTCATGTATGTCCGATTATAGAGACTAGTTACCAGACATCCGACATGTGCTTCGTACGGGGCAGACACATTCCTGCCCCAGGCCTAGCACGTGACATCTGATACTGGATCGCAATACGCAATACTACGTATACTACGCCTGATATAGATTATATATTCCAGTAAGAATATTTCTGGAGAATTGGGTAGGCACGGTGCTTTGCTAGAAGCCAACCATGTCTTGTAAATCGGTAAGCACGTGGTACGAGGTACGCACGTATTCGGATATTCGATGACCGTATTTACTGCCAACATATCCAGGGATCTCTTGGGTCGCTTCCCAAAGATTCACCGATGACAGTTGATTTAAATTAGAATAATCTGGGATTAATTAAGAGAGAGAATTAATCTGGGATTAATTAAGAGAAAGAAAATTAATCTGGGATTAATTGAGGTATTATTTAATCTGGGATTAAATGTGTTCAGAAGAGAGAGAACGCGATTAATTTGGAATTAATCGGTAAATAAATTTAATGGTTAAATTTGATTTTTCTATTTAATTTATTCATATGTGCTAAAATTAATATATTGGATATATTAATATGAATTGGATTTCGTTACGAAATTAAAGTCGGACTTTAATACGAACGAACGAATTAATTTAGAATTAATTCGTAAATGAAGTTCGTAATATATTTTCGAGGCATCGTTATTTAATTAAATTAGATTTAATTATTTAGCGACAGAAGTTCGTTTAATCGGATTAAACGGAACCGAGCCGCGACAAATGTTCGTAGAGACATTTTGAGTTTTGAATTCAAAATGGTGGGGCCCACTTCACACATGTCACACATGTGAAGTGGTGGTTGGAAAGTGGTTGGCATTTATGCCAAAACCACTTACTTTCCAACCACTTGAATTAGGTGAACCAAATTACCCCAACTACATGTTTTGGGTAAAAGGGTAAAACCCTTTAACAAAACCAAAAAGCCTTCTCTCTTCTTCACTCTACACACTTGTAACACATTTTGGAAAATGAAAACCCTAATACTCTCCACAATGAGCGTGAGCCTCTTCCTCCCTTCTCTTTGATTTTGTTGCAAAATCAACAAAGCTAGCACTTGGAGAAATCAACTAAGGTGATAGGGAAACTACTTCAAGAGTTGGAATCATCACTTAAAGTTTGGATCTTGGAGATCTCTTCTCAAAATTTTAAAGCTCAAATCTATTCATTGTAAGTATATTCCGCAACTTATTTTGAATTTAAGAACACTTTTTCTTGCTTATTAGATCATTGGCATGTTCTAGGAACACTAACAAAAAGTATATGAATGCTTAGATATCATTAGTAAGAAAGAAAAGAAATATAGAACCAGACCATATAAGAATCCATAGTAGTAAGAGTATTAAAGTCCCAGCTAGTAATTGAACTGTTCAGTAGAAGCATGTTTCTTTTCCTCTTTAAGAAGCTCTTCTAAATAATTCAATAGCCATTAAGATTTCCTTATAGCAAGTGATTCTCTCAAGTGACGAAGAATAGCTAGAGAGATAATAGAATTAAAAAAACCTAAGTAATCTTGAGAACCCTAACAAACATAGATGTCAAGATAATTTAGAAAACTCCAAATACCCCAACCCCAATTCAGACCCCTAAGAAAGAAATAGGAACGATTAGCTACCTTATTTCCTAGCAATGCCATAGAAACGAGGCACTAAACCATCCCGTCTTTGAAACTCCCCAATGACATCAGATAAGGAAATGCCCTGACGGACCCTACCCCATACCTACCTTACATGAGGATTAGACAATGTCAGGACATAAAACACTAGAATAAGGATATTGAAGCTTGTTGAGACATAAGATGTTTACCCTAGTCCCCATCAACATAGACATAGATGGTCATAATTAATTGATGAGAGTTCATGTAGGATCTCAGAAGATTGATCAATTATAAAAGATTAAGGAAGATTCGCGGCTATTAGAAGGAGAAGCCTAGAGAATAAAACAAGACAACCCAAGGTTTGTAATAACAAATAGAAGTTCATGGGAATAGATTAAACTCAGAAAAACCTGCAGATCAGCCCAAAGTCAGTAGGAATCCATGGGAATATACAGTAATAGACTCGTGGAGTTGAGGAGAATTAGAAATGATAAAAAGCAGCAGTATGAAAAGTAAAATAGAGTGCCATAACTGAAAACTTATAGTAAGGACCAAGAATGAGGATTTAGGAAGCAGCTAGAAGAGCGAACCATCATTAGCCTTAGTAGCGTAGCATAGGGCCCAGAAATAAGAAATGGAGACAGTAATAAGGAAACAAGAGGTGATAAAGGGATAATTTAGTATGAACAGTGACGTAAGAAAATAAGTTTGAAGATGGTAAGATAAGCGAAGACCCCATGGATACCAATGAAGAGTAATGAATCTTAAGACATGGAATAGTTGACTAGGCCCTCGCTGAATCAATGACGACCCTCTCTTCCAGAAACCATAACTTTAGAAAGCATATCAGCACTTAACCGGAGCGTTGTCAAGCATAAGTGTAAGTAGAAGTATGTATTCAAAGATTCTTATAAAAGGAATAACTTTAACTTAGAATCTAGTAAAGAAGAGCAATTGATGGATTAGGTAAATTACGAGACAGCTAGACAGCAAATCAATGAGTTTAGAGAGACATAGATAAATAGTATAAGCTATGAGTTGGGCTAGTTTAAAGGCTATTATTAAGTTAAGGAACGTTTTTTTTAAAAAAAAAATGGTAAAGACTTAAGAATATAAGGAAATTAGGGGGATCGATTTAAGTGAGAGACTTATCAAATGACTCATGGTGTTGAGAAGAAGGAATTAGATAAAGAATGGAATTTGAACCGAGGGTATAGTAAGAAGATACCGTAAGTAATCAAAATGAGAAAGTTTCCAGGAAAAGAAAGAAATAAGGAAATACAAGGAATTAAGATGTGAAGGGAAAGGCTAGGTAAAAAAAAAAAAAAATAACTGAATTGAAGATTTAGTAAATGATATCCTAGACATTCAAGGTTGAAAGAAAATTTTCAGAGAAATGGAGAAGTAAGAAGTTCAAAGAGCTGAGAAAAGAAAGAAATTTAAGTAGCAAGATAAGTTTATTAAATATGGATAACAAGAAAGTATAGCCACACTTAGAGAAAGGAAGTAGAGACTTTAATAGGCCAAACGATAGAGATAAGACAAGAAAAGTACAGGGACAGTACGAGGAAGTTTTAGAAAACATGATGTTAGAAGAACTATTCAAAAGAGATAGTGAGTTTGATAAGTTATACATTATCAAGTTAAAGTGGAAGAGATAGTCAGACGGTTTTAGCAGTAGTACCTTAATGTAGGAAGTGTTACCAAACACATAAGCTCGAGGGTTCTAGGTTTATAATTCAGTCGTATATGTAATTAGATTACTATAACTAGGAAGACTGCAGGATAAAGTTCCACCATTCTAACCCTCTATGGATAGAAATCGTAGAAGCAAATCTTCAAAGTTACTAAAGGATGACCTCAAAAATAAAGTAGAAATATAGTAAAAGAAGATTAAAAGTATAAGATTTTCATATTCAGATTAAGAATAAATAAAG
This sequence comes from Zanthoxylum bungeanum, assembly GCA_019454045.1. Lineage (NCBI taxonomy): Eukaryota > Viridiplantae > Streptophyta > Magnoliopsida > Sapindales > Rutaceae > Zanthoxylum > Zanthoxylum bungeanum. The sequence goes on along the minus strand of SKCR01044592.1, from coordinate 55,740 downwards.
TAAGAGATGGTTCTGAGTAAAAGAAATAAGAAAGAAGTTGATAAGATGAAATGCTGCATGAATGAAGTAGTAGTCAGTAACAGCTAAGATTTTGAGGAACCAAGATTGATGAAAGGTGAGCATGTAAAGAAATAGGATAGTTCTCAGAAGTGGAGATATAGACATAAACCATAAGAGTTCTTAGCGTAGCATAAGACAAGTAGAAGACAAGTTGATACAAAGAAAAGTAAAGAAAGATAAAAGAGATGAGACCTACAGATATAGTCCAAGAATGAACAAGTGAAGCCATTGAGAGCTCGAAGGAAGCACTAAGAAAAGTTAGATAGTGAAAATTTTTAGGGTATAACGGCTATAGAAAAGGAATACTTAATAAGTAAAGATTGTGGAAAGTGATAACAAGGAAAATTTTGATCAAGCAATCATAAAGGTATCCAACCCTAGTCTAGGATGACTAAACCACTGCAGGTATGGGATGGTCTTATTTACGGAAGTTAGTAGTTTGGTAGATTGATATCTTAGTACAGAAACGAAGGAATGAATTAATACAGAGCAGAAATTTTGGTATTAGAAGAAGGAATCTTATAGACTACTGAAGGATGAAAGGGATGTATCGAGAGTCAATAGTCCAGTGATGAGGAAGAATAATAAGAACAAGATAGATAAATGAAACAAAGGAATACTGAGTACGGGTAAAATCCTTAGTAAAATTAAAGGTATTAAGAATCTGATCAATTAAGAAATTGTGGAGCATAAGTAAAGACCTATAAGAAAGATATCGTGGAGATAAGGAGTATACAGTACAATTAAATAATCAAAGAGGTAGTAGTTAAAAATACTCAACATAGATAAAGAAGACTCAGAGGGAAAAATCTAGTAGCTAATAAAGGGTAGAGACAAGAAGATAAGTATGGTAGCACCTTTGGTTATTCGCGAAACTAAGAAGACCACGAGTTAGACACTAGAGAGGATTCGAGGACGAATCCTATTTAAAGGGGGGAGAGATTATAACGACCGATAATTTCTACTGCTGCCTACAGTGATATTATTAGGCATGAGATGAAGATACGTAAAATAAACTATGATAAGACTTAGAAATGTTCATAGGACGACTTTGGAGACGATCGGTAAATTTCTTGAAGTCCTAGGATGAGATTGTACCATGTTACCTTTGGAGCAGAATTTGGTCAAAATCACAGGTCAAAATTCTGATGGATAGTAACTACGGGTCAAAATGAAGAAATCTCAAACTTTCTACCTTTTTCTACACTCTTCCATAACTTGCAAAATATCTAAGGTACCCCCACTATATATTTAGCACACTATTCACTAATACACAAAAAAAAAATTGGAAGAAATTAGGAGAAGAAAAGAAGAAACCGTAAGAAAAAGAGAGGGAAAGGGAAGAAGGAGAAGATGAAGATGAAGAAGAAGAAGAAGAATAAGAAAAGAAGAAGAAGAAGAAGAAGAGGAAGAAAAGATTTGGAAAAGAAGCTTGGCAACTTTTGAGGAGTTTAGAAGATGAAGAAAACTAAGAGAAAAGAGGTGAGAATTCATGACCCATTTTTGAATTTTGAAGTTTTGATGAATTAATACCTATATCGTGTTGGGAACTTGTTTGTGATGATGATAGCATGCTTGTTGACAACTAAAACAATGGAAAGTTAATGAATTCTAGTTTGTGAAGTTTTGGGTAAAATTTGGTAGAATGTGTGTGATAAATTAAGAATTGATTTGATGATGAATTGGTGGTTTAGTTGGTGAAAATTGAGTGTAAGATGATATTTTGTATGTTGGTTTTTAGATTGGAAGTGTCAAACAAGGAAGAACAAATAGGGTAGTGAATGAGAATTTGGGCAGTGAGTTTGGTTTGCAATACCTTCTGGACAGGCTGTGGTATTTCGGTTATAACATGAGTTTTAGGTATCCGTTTGACAAGCCGTGAAATTCTGAGTAAACTAGAAACATAGGGGAATAGCATATTCAAAATTCAGAATTTTTAGGCTTAAGAGGGAGTCGTACCGAATTTTCAAACTGCAGTGAATTACTGATTCTGTGGTAACAGAATAATGTGTAAAGAAAACTTTATATTTTGCGTTCTAGAAGTCGAAATCACGTTCTGTAAAATTCTGGGTACTCTAGACACATAAGGAAGTAACATATCCAAAATTTAGAATTTTTAGACTTAAGACGAGATCGGAACGAATTTTTAAAGTTAGGCGACCTGCTGCCCCAGTGCCCAGTTTTTCTGTTGGACAGCCCCTGAATTTCGGTCTATAAGTTGAGTTTCTGAAGTCGGAATTGAGATCCGTAAAAACCAACATAAACTAGACATATTAAGGACCATTATATTAAATTTTCAGCCTTAGATTCATTCCTAGTTAATTCTGGCGAAATTTCAAAATTGGTGTACAAACTGTAAATTTCTGGCCGTTAGAATAAATTAAGTTTCCGCTATCGCACTTGCGTAACTCCAAACCTAAGTCCGTGAAATTCATAGATACCATAGATACCATCAATATTCAGCAAGATTGTGTATCCATATATTGTATATTCTTTTATGTCATATGAAGATGTTTCAAGTTATGCAAACTAATGATCGTATTGACCTTAGATTGATGCCAGGATACTAAGAGGTAGCTCACACCTTGAATCGCTCTCGATTTACCATAGCACAGTTAGTTGACACTTCTCTCTTTTTCTTGATTTTTATTTCGCATTTTTATCAAACTTACATTTAACGCTTTAGGGCGTTAGAAACTTTTCTTTTCAGTTATTATTATATATTGTTGTGATTTGAGAAAGGAAATGATTTTTAGAGATCAGTATTTACAGATTTAAGCTTTAAAGTATGTTTTTTATTTTTTTTCGGGGCATGAGGTAAAACCTCACCCCAGTATGTAACTTGAGATACAGCTGGAATTGACGGATTCAAAGAACATGTGCACATATTGAGGACTGAGGGGACGCTCTCAGATCCTCCGCGGGCTAGGGGGACGGCGATACGTAATGCCCCTAGACCCCAGTTTTGAGCTAGGGTGGTAGCATAGATCCGCACCCCCAACTCCAGTTTGTGGCTCGGGGGACGGCGATACGTAACGCCCCAAGACCACCAGTTTAGAGACAATAGTTGCATGCTTTGGGGGACGACGATACGTAACGCCCGAAAGTCATGGATTTGCACTGTTGGCTCTAGTTAGGCGTATGGGGGGACGGCGATACGTAACGCCCTCATACGTCCAATTTTTCAGACAGAGATACAGATTTCAGAACTTAGGTTCTTAGTGTTTTAGATTCTCAGCACTCAGATTTCAGAGTTTCAGAACATAGTTTTCAGAACTAAGATTTTAGAAAATAGTTTTCAGAAAAACTAGATATTCAGAGATAGTTTTCAGAAACCAGTGTTTTAAAGACAGTTTTCCGAAATATGAAGTTTTGGAATACAAAGTTTTCATATAAATATGTTTTGAAAATATGGTTTTGAAGCTAAAAGATTTTTATATCAGTTTTCAGTCATTGTCCACTCACTTAGATCGCATAGCGATCTAACCCCCCTCCAGTCTTTATGTTTTGCAGGATTCTCGAAGGACGAGCTCGGGAGGATGGATACTGATGCAGTCACTAGGGATGGAGTCCACCAGCATATAGTCCAGTCAGAGTTAAACAGAGTTGCATATATGCATTAGAATTGTATAAATCATTATAATGATTAATTTAAGTGTTGTAAAAGAAGCATATTGAGTACGTAGTTATAAGTAATGAAAGTATTTTATGTGATTGAGTTGGGATATGGCCCTTGTGTGTTATCTTGCATTTAGATAGATTAGTAGCAAAGAATTTAGTCGAAAATTCAGAGGCTTATGGGGTTAGTACTGCTATCCCCTGCCGGTAACATTTCCTAGATCGGGGATGTTACACTGATGCTCAATATCTTTTTACTCCTCGAAGGAAACTCATCTCTGAAGCCCCTCATTGGAGATCTGTTTAGTAATATCGCACCCCTTCCCTAGCCAGAAACAAGCGGTGGAATGATGCCTCCTTCGATGATTCCCTGCCTCTGCTTCATAGTTCTAGTAACTCCACGAGTACAAGCCCTTACCACTCCCTCCTAAGGCTCTGATCAGACTCCGAGTACCAGCTAGAGTCCCTAGAGCAGTACAAGACATGGAGAGGCTCTGATGGATATAGGACCTTGATAAGTGCATGAAAATATACTTTGAACATCACTAATTCGGTTTGATTATCATGTGTTTAATCTTAATTATAGTTTATTTTGTGCTTTGTTATTAGGAAGCAGTAGAACATGGATATTGGAGCAATTACGCATGTTTTGGGACCTTACGGACACATTTGAAGCACGCATGAAATGAGCAGAAATGCATGAATCAAAATCTTGCAAGCCCGGACGTGCGTCGCGACGCGCGGCCGCAGAGACATTTTCCAGGATCCTATTTAGTTCGTATTTTATGCATAAGGACTCAGAGACTTCTCTATATAAACCCAAGTTCGTCCAAACCCTAGAAGAGAGAAGAAACAAAAAGAAAAAGTGATAAAACACATAATAAAGAGATTAAAACATATTTGAGAGAGAAGAACAAAGAAACTTCGCGCCGGACAGGATGCTGCTGCAATCTCTTCACGCTATATCTCTTTCTTCTATGAAGAACTAATCTCCTAGGCAAAGCTAAGGATGAACTCTTGTAATTGATTTCTTATATTCATGTTGTTGGTTCTTGAATGCTTTTTAACGTTTAATACAATTGATGTTTTATTATTCTTTATTATCTTTCGATTTATGAACCCATAGATTGTGTTTTACCAACTTACATATAGGAATAGTCATGCTTCTTCTATGTGTGATAGGGGAACCCAATTGTGAATGATAAAGTTGTTTTATGAGTTGATCTTCTGCTGCAGTATTGCATGTGGGTATATTGTCGACGTTAGATAGGTCATAATGATAATTTTGTGTGCTGTTAACATAGAGAAAGTAAATCATCAATTACCTTAGAATTTAATGTGCTTTGAATTGAATATCTTCCGATTGTTGGTTTGGGATGTGAAACCTTCAATTGAGTAATAAAAGGAATCAATAACTGAATATAGGAAGTTGATACAATAGAGATTCCTGACGCTTTGCTGCTTTTCTCTATTGATAATTCCTGCATACTTTTCATAATCTTTATTTTTAATTACCAACTAAATCATTATCTTTTCATTAAGTTATTGCTAACTTTTTTGTTGAAGTAAATTAGTTCCTTGTAATCATCTCTCTGAGGAATCGACACTCCAACTATACTGCGATAACCGCAAGTACTTTTTGGGCGTAATCAGACCTCCTGTGTAACCTCAGAATGGTAGAACTTCTCGAAATCCGTGTAGTAATCCAGGCGGAATGAAGCGGCCACAACAGACCCAGCAGGGTAGAACCTTGCATGCCATGAAGTACCAACGTTTGTCGCCGACTATGGAATAAAAGGGATTAGGCCTCCTTTGTATTCCCCCCCCAAAGCCAGCCCGGGCCTTCGATACGAGGATGGCCTAATCCACCGGTCTCATGAGGCTAACGACCTATCCCAGCCATATACTTAAGCACTATGATGTTGTGCATGAACTTATATATAAGAGGATCCTGCTCCTCTAATCGAATATTCTTAGGATGGCTCACTAGATTGTGTTCCAACCTTATCAAAGATCCGATGCTAGGACCTGCTCTTATTTCAAAGATAAAGAAAATACAGAGGGACCTAAAAAAAATACTTATGTTATTTACATGGAAAACAATACTGGGTACACAATAAGAAATAAAAAATGAGTGAAAGCCCAAAGGCCATGCACATTTATAATACATTATTTTTTGAAAGATCTTAGAGAGAATCGGGACCTTCTGAAGAAGTAGTTGCGCCCTCTGAAGATAGTTGTTGGGGTCATATCAGGGAGGCGCATCGGAAGGAGCGCGGTTCGGGCGAAATCGTAGTTTAAATTTTTTTAAACTTACTAATAAATTATTCAATATCCAATATTAATAATTCATTCATATTTTACCTAAACTTATTTATTTGATATCATATAACGACATAAATAATATAGAAATACCGCGAAACTTTTACGAAAATATTTTTTCGCAAAATAGTATAAAACGCGTTTCCAGCCGAACCGACCGACCAGGCACATGGGGACTGCCTAGGTCAGCCCCAAAAATATTTGGCCAGTTTGTGGGCTGCCCGAAAAGTGCCCAATTCACTGTTTGGCCAGCAGTTACCCAGTAAAGCCGTTTTTCGCCGTTTTCGCGTATTTTCACTCCGAAATAATTTTCGATAAATATTTTTCTTGGGCAATTAAAATAAACCAATTTATTCTAATTAATCAATAAATAAAAACTTATTTTTTATCTGAAAAATCAGATTTATCATTAATTACCGTGAGACCCATAAACTTTGTATTTTAATCATTTTGGTCCTTAAATTGTCAAATACATATTTAAGTGAATCCAAATCAATCCCAAAATGATTTATACATGTCTAATACATGAAAATACAGTTTGCAACAAAAATTCCAAATTTTTCCGAAATTGCCGAACAGCCCCAATAATTTCCATGATTTGCAATTTGGTTCTTTTTTAGTTCAAAACATGTCAAGATCAAATCCAATCAATCCCAAATTTAATATACATCATATATACATCAAAATACATCACATATATGAAAACCCCAAAATTGGATTAGGTTTAGAATCCTAATTTCATAAATTACTCTAATTTCACAATTTACATTAAATTGATTTAATTCAACACTTTAATCAATCCAATACCACACCAATCAAGTCTCACCACCATGAAACAACTCAAGAACAATTCTAGGTTAATTATGAATGGCTAAACAACTCTAGAATGACAACTTTGATTACTAATTAATCTTATAAGCTTAATTACTACTAATAAGCTTATAAATAATTATACATGCTTAAACACATCCAACAAGATTCAAACACATTTAATTACAAACTCAAAGAGTAGAGACGTCAACTTAGCAACACAGATTGAAGCCAAGATTAATAGAAACATTTTCTAAGTCGAAGAAAGTATTAAAAAAACTTACAAAAAACCAAGTTTTTGGCTTTGTTTTCTTTCTTTCTTTCACCTTTGCTCCAACTCTCTTTGTAAATATTTTTGTAAGTTATCTTGTGTGTGTAAATGAAAACAAAACAATTTTGTTAAATCAAAATCCCCTTGGCCGAATTTCACAAGTAATAAATCAAATAACAATTATTTCATTTTTGTTGCATTTCCATTGGCACACCTTTTGCTTTAATAAAGTTAACAATTATCTTTAATAAAGCAAAAACCAAATGGACCACTAATATCAAGCCATTAAAAAAGAAAATCATTACTAAAAATATTTATTTTATTAATTAATTTAATTATTTAACAATTAAATAATAAATATAAATATCTTAAATATATGTATTATATTTACATTAAATATCTCAAATTCATATATTAATGATATATGTCAAATATCACAAATTGATATTTTATTAATGTGTATTTATTAAAATCAAGTATTAAATACAAATACACATTAATTCAGAAATGACCGTTAAGTCCCGATTGCATGTATTTTTCGTTTAACGGTTAAACGATTTATAAATATTCTCCATTATTCATAAAACTTGCCTTAGTGCTTTACGAGTATATTTCATTAGTGAGACCCTCTAGATTCAGGCATATCCATCACGAAATCCAATTTCGTGTCCATAATTCACTTACTCGTAAATTATGACGACCACGAATAAACTCACTGAATAATACAGGTCGAGATCATTGCATATGCATAATCCCTCTGTCACAGGTATCCGGATTATTCCAGAGATATAGATATAAACGTCAAATTTCTATAGGTATAATTGTATCGACGTATCTATTAACAATCTTCTCAATAACACTCGGAACTTACTTCCAAAGTATACCACGGCCATGGATTTAACAGACTGCTAATCATATAATGGACACCTATGCCATGTACACAGGACTGACGGATCCTATCTTGATACACACAGGATAGCATGAGCATGAGTCCACACCTAACGAACAAGCAGAGGTCTGATCTAAATAGATCGGTGATGTGAGTGTCATCTAAGTGTGGAGGATAACTCATATATCTACAATGGTATCTCAAATCAAAGAATCACTATGATACTCAACCCAAGAAGATTCATATTGACGTTGGTGTACCATTTATTAGGTAATCTTTGGTGAGTCGTTCAGTGTTTATCAAATAAACACCTACACGTCTATACGAGTCTCCCGAGACTCATGGTTCATTGGGATAAACCATCGGACCAAGTCTGATATACGACATGTACTAGTCTCAACGGATTTGACTAACCGACCATTTGTCATTAAATCTTGACCATGAAATTAATTTGATAATATATTTCTAGTAGTAACGCTTCCCAATATCAATTACAAACTACCTTGTAATTGCGCATTACATTATATATTATCGGGTCTTTGTCTAATATATATATATCACTAAACACGATTTAGTTTCAATCTAATGAATTAGATCGAATATATATAATAAAGGACAAGAAGTGCTACCATAATTAAGTAATATTTTGGAAAAATGTATTGCTCGTATTCATGAATCAGACACAAATACGATCCGGATTGACGCTCCGAGCAGCAACCCTAATAATTTCTCCAACTTGCTCTAGTGCCAATCCACGATATCATATACACATCTTAATGTGTATCACATACGCATGGCCCTTAAGAACTCACCTAGCGCTCAAAAGGTAGGCAATAACAAGTAAGCCCGCTATGACATATTAAGTTTGTCAAACAAACCTAATTCTTTCCCTTAGCCAACACCATTCACATTTTTGTAGAAACTAAGTTCTACATCAATATGACTCAGATTCCACATCAACATTTTGCTTCAGCTACTAAGTTGTCTAAGTATTTACGGATCAAATCCAAAATACTATGTAGACAACCGCAAACACAATACTAATATAAAACTTCTAATCTACAAGGTCACTATGCAACTTCATAAGTTTATACTTCATAAGTTGCATCTAATTCCACTCACACAGCAGAATCATCTGTGACACTCCCACTGCATCTTTTATGACTCTTTATTACGTAGACTATCTAATGTCATATTTAGACTTAAAACTAATCTAACCCTAATGGTTGCGAACTTTATTCTCCATTAATAAGAAACTCATTCTTAATATCTCAAGGATAATAAAGAACATGTTTCAAGACACATTTTATGGTCTAGAGGATATTAAAATAACTCGTAACAATTATGATTAAATTGATATCTCTTATCGCATTCAATATAATATTCATTATGCCATCATCATATGATGCATAAGATTGATTAGATATTCTAATCAATATCTCTGTCAAAAAAAGAATCATCATTTATGAAATATGAATACTCTACATAAGACACACACTAACTGTAAAAAAGTTATACTAACTGTCATACAGATAGTCTTGTTGTGTCATTTATTAAATCATATATAATGTACGATTAATAGGAGTATCTCACAAGTCTCTTAGTTTTATATCTTATATAAAACTTTATATCAAATATAATAGAGACCACGCCCACTGCTTTCACGGAGAAAAATAAGACTGAGGTAAACCTTTTTACCTGATAGACATCTCATTATTACATTAATAATGATAATGTCATTATGATGTAGATTACTAGAAGAAATTTGTACGCTCCCACCAACCCTTCTATCTCATATGTATTCTCTATGCTTTGATAAAATCAGACAATCTGACTGATATCAAAATTAGAAAACACAAATATCTAGAAAGCCCATCTGAGTCTACAATAGGCTCTATAAGCTAATATATTAAATTGTAATCTTAGCATAATACAAACTCCAGGGCCATTCCAAAACGAACTCTTCAAACTAAGAAATCACAATGGATCTCTTATTTGAAGAAACCATTCAGAAACGCCATTTTGTATTCTTTAGTTAAAATGTACAATTTAATATCATCATTAACCAACGGATCTTAAATTGTTCAATCAGTGCAACTAGAGACAAGTTTCCTCAGAATCTATAATAGATTACTGAGTATAACGTTTCTCACTGTCATACTAAAAAGGTCAAACCTTTACTAAGCTCAATGTGATTTTGCTGCATAAACCATTTGCACATTTTATTAACGATTCATAATAAAAGCTCAATCAAGTTCCAAACTTGATCGTAGTACGCTATGAACAATCTTAGATCTATGGTTTAATGCTAATTTCCGGAATCGATATCAAATATCGTTCCCACTATAAGTTATAGGATGATTTTCTTCGATAAGAAAACAACAGAGCCATTAAGTATCAAATACTTTGCAAATGATTCTGACATCCTATTAAACTTATATGGAAGAAAATAAAGGGTATTTTCATCTTATTAATTATGTAGTTCCATTTATAGTTTATCACTCTCACATTTGGCTTCACTAAGTCAAGTCTAGTCTTTTCTACATTGGTCAACATCTGATGTTACGTACTAAGTAATAAAATAATTTTATTACTCGGGATCGTAGAAAATATATTCTATCAAATAGAATACAACTATTAAATAGAATAAATGATAAACTTATACTCATACCTCCAATGCTCAAGTACTATCGTTTATATAACCATTATACAAAAGAAAGATTCAAATCTCAAACTTTTCAAGATTCAAATTTTATACCTATACATATCATATATGTAACTGTAGAAACTAATGAAACCTAAATTAAAAGGATGAATTAGTGTTACTGGAGCATATCCCCAATAGTATTGAAACTAATTCGACAACACTCAATATCAAACGAATCAAATCATATATAAGATTCAATTACTCCCACTTACCAATTCCATTAGCGATGGAATCGTAGAGGAATGATATTGAGTAAGAATCATATTCAATCAATAACCTTGGAACTTATTACCATAAATTCATATGTTTGATCATATCAAACATCTTTGAACAGTTCAAAGACTCATAATGAATTTTTAAAGATACAATTTTCAAAACTTCAGATCGAATATCTTTGAACCAATCAAAATATTCTATTCGCGTTTCATCAGAAACACGTAACCAAGTCATGATGATTTATTGACTAAGTTACGAAGTAAAGAAAACTACCTTAAGCAATTTAAAATTCATTAAAGTACATACATCCAATGTATCAGTTTAATAAATTTTCTGGTCCAATGACAATCATTGGTTAAATGAGATTTAATCACCTTCCCGAATACAATATTCATTAAATAGATAAGGATATGTGGGGTGATCTAGTATCAGACCATCCTTTACCGTATGGAATAAACATCTAATACTTAAGTGATAAAATCTCATAAAATAATGTTCTAAGTTATTTACTTAACCAAATATTTTTCTTAATATTTATCTATTCGTTAATGACACTACTAGTCGTATTAAAATATGTAATAATTGTTTATATAGAACAAGTAACTATCCAATAGTTGCAAGTTCTGATATTAAATATCGAAAAAATCATTCAACATTATTTTAAATAACTAAACGGGAGATCTGATATCAAATATCTACAATTGTCGTATTGTGAAAATCGATATTTTTTATACACAACTATACACATCTTCTTTCTTTAGCTTTCTTATTTACCTTCAACTATTTACAACATTTGCAAATAATTGAAAAGCAAATAGTGTCTGATACGTGACCTCTGAATGTCACTAAAGCCAAGAAACGTCATTATCAGATAAACAAATACCTGATGATGTTTTCTTAATGTTAGTGAAGAATCTCGAGACATGAACCAATTCATGTCAATCTTTACTGCATAAGAAACTATTCTGTCTAGAATGACTATATCATAGTCTATTCTAATCTAGAACATATTTTAGAAATCTGCAACCATAATTGAAGTCAGAAAACATATATAAAATATGCATGCAGTTGATCAGAGTTTAATTCTATCTAAACAATAGAATAAGGAAAATACATAAGCGACGATTTTCATAATATTACACACTGCATTAGTTATGGATTTTTAACCTAACAGTGCCTCCCACTACTTTACGTAATACCGTAATCCCCAACAGAATATGAGAATTCAATAATTAAATCGAATTCCATAATGGGAAGTGGACCCCATAAATATACTTCAACTCACATCTTTGGCACATTCTCAACTAGGTATATTCACGGGTAGACAACTCATTGTCAATCACACTTGTTGTGACTCCTGATTTTGTCCTGACCTTTTCTCATTGTGACAGCTTTGATACGTTCATAGGAGGCGTATCAAGGCTTCACTTGTCAATGACAAAATCAAGCTACCGACGTAGTCCTGATAGCTTTGGCACGTTCAGGATTTCCACTTTCACTTGAATTTGTCTCTTATCATATAAGTTCTACCGGCGCAAATGGACTACCTTCAACCATAACTACACAGCTTTGGCACGTTACAACCGTAGAATGAAAATATTTATATCCGTATTGACAAGGCGGACGAAGAAACAAGTATTCCTAATACTAGTCACTTTATAAAACCTTATTTAACGGGGATTTTCCTAAAAGATGTATTTCATATTATTTAATCAAATTAAATAAATAAATGCATGTAAACAGTAAAGATTAGATTAAAATATCAAATTTAAAGGGCTAATCATATCAGGGGTACAAAATCAGACTCGCTCTGATACCATTTTATTGGGGTCATATCAAGGAGGCGCAACGGAAAGAGCGCAGTTCGGGCGAAATCATAGTTTAAAATTTTTAAACTTACGAATAAATTATTCAATATCCAATATTAATAATTCATTCATATTTCACCTAAACTTATTTATTCGATATCATATAACGACAAAAATAATATAGAAACACCGCGAAACCTTTGCGAAAAATATTTTTTTTTTCGCAAAATAGCATAAAACACATTTCCGGCCGAACCGACCAAACAATGCACATGGGGACTACCCAGGTCAGCCCCATAAATATTTGGACAGTTCATGGGCTGCCTGAACAGTGCCCAGTTCACTGTTTGGGCAGCCGTTACCTGGTAACACCGTTTTTCACCGTTTTCACGTATTTTCACTCTAAAATAATTTCCGATAAATATTTTTCTTGGGCAATTAAAATAAACCAATTTATTCTAATTACTCAATAAATAAAAACTGAATTTTTTATCTGAAAAATCAGATTTATCATTAATTGCCGTGAGACCCCGAAACTTTGTATTTTAATCATTTTGGTCATTAAATTGTCAAATACATATTTAAGTGATTCCAAATCAATCCCAAAATGATTTATACATGTCTAATACATGAAAATACAATTTGCAACAAAAATTCCAAATTCTTCTGAAATTGCCGAACAACCCCAATAATTTCCAAGATTTACAATTTGGTACTTTTTAGTTCAAAATATGTCAAGATCAAATCCAATCATTCCCAAAATTGGATTAGGTTTCGAACCATAATTTCATAAATTACTCCAACTACATAATTTACATTAAATTGATTTAATTCAACACTTTAATCAATCCAATACCACACCAATCAAGTCTCACCATCATGAAACAACTCAAGAACAATTCTAGGTTAATTATGAATGGCTAAGCAACTCTAGAATGCCAACTTTGATTACTAATTAATCTTATAAGCTTAAAAACTACTAATAAGCTTATAAATAATTATACATGCTTTGTTGGGTTTCTATTAGGTCCCAAGGATCAAATAAAGCAATGAAACACATGTGCGAATACTCAAAGAAGTTATGGAATACTTACAATGATCGGTTGAGCGATGCGTTGAACAACAAAAACTCTTTTATGCCCTTTGAAGCTCATGGCAGTGGGCTGTTTTTGTCCTCCAAATTTTCGGCCATGGATGATCCATCAAGCTCCAAGCTTTGTGTTGTGATTCCAAGCTCACAAGTCGGTTTCCCTATCACCTTCGCAAGACTCCGAATGTGTGCTAGCACTTGGTAATTTTGCCGCAAAATCACCATCTTGCTTCTCCTTTGTTCTCGGCAGTGGCAGAAAAACAGAAGAAGAAATGTGGTCCAAGACCGTGAGAGAGAGATGAGAGAATGAGAGAGATGAAGATGTGTTGGTTGTTCAAAAAATTGTAATTTATTTTCTAAAAATCTAATACACACTTTTTTTTTGCTTTCAAAAAGTCAAGGCATTTATGCCAACAACCACCTCCATCACTATTCACATCAAAAGTGACATGTTGTCAATCACTCAAAGTGACTAGACATCACATCAATCAAAGTGACTAATGATTTGACGCTTGATGTGACTTGTGGGCCGCACTTAAATTCGCAATGCGAGTGCGCCCTCAAACACTCCCGAGCTCGGGTTCGCTAATTCCAAATTAACGAATTTTCCGTTGCGACGTAATTAAATAATTATGCCTAGCAAAATCACTATTCACGTCGCTAACGAATTAATTCTAAATTAACTCGTTCGCCCGAATTAAAATCTAATTTTAATTCTGCGTCGAAATCCAATTTCGTATAATATATCGAATATATTATTTTATCGATTAATTCCAAATTAATCGTTCTCTCTCTAAATAATATTTTATCCCAGATAAAATATCTCCGTAATTAATCCCAGATTAATTTTCTCTCTCATCTAATTAATCCCAGATTAATAAAGTGCGAGTCTTACGTCATCGGTGAATCTTCGGGAAGTGACCCATGAGATCCCCGGATATGTTGGCAGTAAATCTGGTCGTCAGGCTATCCGAACACGTACGTACCTAGTACTACGTTTTTACCGATTTACAAGACATGGTTGGCTTCTAGAAAAGCACCGTGCCTACCCAATTCTCCAGAAATATTCTTACTGGAATATGTGATCTATATCAGGCGTAGTATACGTAGTATTGCGTATTTTGATCCAGCATCGGATGTCACGTGCAAGGTCTGGGGCTGGAAATGTGTCTGCCCCGTACAAAGCACATATCGGATCTCTGGTAACTAGTCTCTATAATCGGATAAACATGACCTAGTCATAATATCCCGATAGCTGCAGCATATAAGAGAACAAGTTCCGTATCCTACGTGATCATCATCTCCACTATGACTAGAGTGATACTTCTATCTCGACATCACACCCAATACACTACAATTCTCAATATACCCAGAAGAGGCGTACACAGAACCTGTTAAAGCCCTGGACGACCAAAACAAAGTATATTGATTGTCGCAAGTATTAGCGGTGCAAGTCTCAGGTTAAGACCAAATACACCTACCCTGATTCGGACTTCCATAGACACATAGTCATACTACCAATGGAATTCCGAGGGGTCTATCCAGAGCGAAGCTGTTTCCCGTACCATCGGTAAACACAACCTCCTATTACACTTGCATGAGTATCCTATACCCAAATATATGAGAACTATGCCGTTATGCTCCCATAACTTGCACAAGTGTAATACTAGTCTATTTCGCATTATCGATGTCCAATCTAGATAATACTACGACTAGGGATATTTAATGATTAAACCTTTATGGATTGATACTGTCTCATATCCTATCAATCGGGATCTAATCATATGGACCTTCTATCATTTATACATCTTGGTAATCTAATTACAAATGATAAAAAAACAATTTCCTTTGTCACATAGTTAATTTGTACAACAACACCATGATCTGTACAAATAGTGATGTTATGGGTCATAACTGTCCAACAATCTCCCACTTGGCCTATAGCCAGTCACTCAAGTGTCCTACACCCGAACTATATACGGTTCGCTCAAACTTCTGCTGAGGAAATGCTTTCGTCAGTGGATTTGCATGACTATCATCTGATGCGATTTATTCGATTATAACATCGCCATGATGTATGATCCGAATGAATCAGATGTATAATTGAAGTATATATCTGGATCGTTGATGAGACCATTAATTCTTTAGCCTGCGATGTAGCCTAGCTCAGGTGCTAACAGAACTATATCTAATCTAATTAGATTATTATTGATCCAAAAGGCTTCTATTGCTGCCTCAGCTGCAGCAATAATCCACTTTTGTTGTTTATTCGGTAACAGTATCTTGCTTGGAAGATTTCCAGCTCACTGTTTCGTATTTCAAACTTTATAGTACCGTTATTACGACTTATAGTCATTTTATCGGTTAGGAAACTTGCAACGGTGTACCTAGTCACTTCAAGTTCTCCATCTCCATAGTCTAAGACAGTATCCTTAGTTCATCTAAGATACTAAAGGATGATCTTAACATCAATCCAGTGACTATCATTTGGATTGGCCTGATTGTGACTCCATATGCTCAAAGCGTAAGAGACACCAGGTCGCGTACATTTTTCAATGTATGATTTCTCGGAGATTATTAACAACTTTAAATCTATCCCAGTCGATTTTTATTCCTAGAATAAATGTTGTTTCTCCCAAGAATTCTACGGAGAATTTTCTCGAAAGCCAAGCTTTCACCGATTGTATTATGGGAATATCATTTCCAAGAAATGATATGTCACTATTACTTAAGACATTCATTGTCAGTGCGCTCCCACTAACCCTCTTATATACACAAGAATCATTTTCGTCTTGAATTAAATCATATACCATTATGATTACATCAAAACGATAATTCCATGAACGTAATGCTTGCTTCAATCCATCCATGGATCGAATTACCTGCAAACCTTGTTTGCTTGTTTTAGTACGACAAAACCGTCAGGATGTTTTAAACATCCTCCAAAAGGTTTCCGTTAAGGAAAGTAGTTTTGGCATTCAGCTGCCATATTTCATAATTGAAACATGCAGCACCAACAAACATTATCCAAATGGGTTTAACAATGGCAATAGGTAAAAGGTTTCGTCGTAATCGACACAATTTTGATAACGATGCCTTTTCGCTACAATCCTAGCTCAGTACGTTGGTATGTTGCCTTCCATGTATGTCTTCCTTGAAGACTTATATAGTACCAATAGGCACAATGCCTTTCGGTACATCAACTAGTGTCTAAACATAGTTGGTATACATGGAATCCATTTCGGATATCATAGCACTTTTCCATAATAGGTAGTCGATACCTTGTATCACTTCCTCATACGTAGTCAGTTCGTATTCCTCAATAAGATTGACATCTTTATGAGGTGAGATCAGAAACCCATACCCCAGTTTATTTTCTGACTCTCTCCGACTTACGCGGTTCTTGTGTATTCGAAGATTATTGGTATAGTTTCATCCCTGATGAACTATTTGTGTTCCATTAAGGAATCAATGCTTGGAATAGTATTACTCCGATTTTCATCGAGTTTTACTTTCCTCCTACTTACCATTGCATATAGGTATTCCTCTTAGGAAAACCGCATGGCGAGCAACAATTACATTGTTCTCTAGTGAGTTGTATAAGTACTATACTTTGGTTTCCCTAGGATAACCTACAACTTAGGCATTTATCCGATTTGGGTTCAAGTTTGGTATCATCCAAACATATGCCTAGCATTCCCAAATCTACAGGAATGAGAAACCCGATTTCTTTCCTGTTCATATCTAATATGAAATCTGTCTAAGATATTTTTATGGAACCTTATTCAAAATAAGTCTTGCACTGTTTATGCGTATCCGTTGAAGGAAATGGTAGCTCAGAGCGACTCATGATTAACCTTATCATGTCCAACAAGATTCGGTTTCTCCATTCGGACACACCGTCAGACTGACATGTTCCGGGAGGAGTCCTCATTGAAAGAATACTATACTCTTTCAAGTATTTGAGAAACTTATTGCATAAGTATTTTCATCATGGTCTAACCGTGACGGTTTAATTACTTTAGCCGATCTTGTTTGTCTATTTCGTGTCGAAACTCTTTGATTTCATCACAAGTTTACGATCCGTGTTTCAAAAGAAACACATAACAATAACGCGATGCCACATCCGTAAAGGTCACGAAACATTCATATCCACCTCTACCCTAGCTAGATATGGGCCCACTTACGTCACTATGAACGAGGGCTAACAGATCGGTGGCACTTGCACTTTTACCAAGTAAAGTTGTTTTAGGGACTTTGCCCAATAAACTAGATTCGTAGACATTATTTGATGGAATCAAATCTGTCCTAGTACCCACTCTTCGAAAGTGTGGATATACGAGTCTTGTCAATTGTGTCCCAGACAAAAATGCCACTTATAAGTCTCAACTGATTAATTCAGTTCGAGCTATTTGTTTGTCATGTTATATGTTTGAGATTTATTTACATTCAAAATATAAATACTGTTATTCACATCTAATGTGTTTATCTCAATATCATCTTTATAAAATTAAACACTTTAGTGTTCTAGAATATAAAGGTATATCCGCAACGGATTATACTCTGATATAAAGATAATGTTTCTAGTTAAACTAGTTATATTGTAACAGTTTCCTAATTTAAGTACACACCCGAAGGGTAGTTCCTAAGCTTAGGTTTCTACGTTTAAAACAGCGACTGTCGTCCCGTTTCCGATCCGCAGATAAATCTCTACTGAAGTCAGTATCCTACTTGCCAGCAGATTCTGCACATCAATGCATATTTATGTACCACACTTAGTATCTAAAATCCAATTTTAATACTATTAGTGAACACATTTATGACAAACATATTTGAGGTCAGAGCCTTGCACCGTCTTCGATTCCTTCATGCCTGCCTTGTCCATACGACAGTCACGCTTCAGTGTCCCCGTTTTCCACATTTTAGGCAGACATCTTGGGATATGTCTTTTGTCTTTCCCAGAATATTATAATGACTTTGCCTTTGCCTATTTTTCCACACCCCAGAAGCCTTTGGCCAAGCCTTGGCCTTCTAGAATGTCGAAATAAGATGCGCCTTGCGCTTCTTGCCTTATTGCAAACTTTGGCTTTATCTCATTGAGAATAGCCATTAACTCTCCAAGAGTTTTCTATTGCAATTTAGTACTTCTAAGATCTAAAGATAGATCTATGAAGATCCTTCAATTTTATTATTATACTATAAGGATCTAATCCTTAGTTCTAACTAAGAAATTAAGGAGTCTATTTGGCAAGCATGATGGATTAAGCACTAAAGTTATCATTACATGAATCTTCCAAAGATCATGCTCTACTATTTGCTCAACTCCGGGCTTAGACCTAAGATGTTATTTTATCAAATAAAGTAACTTCTTAGTTTTCAGGACTATCCTGATTCATTATTCCCAATTTGAAAATTAAAGTCGTTTAAATACATTTTCACCCATGATTATGTTTCAAACACTAATCTTTCAATTATCTTGATTCTAATAGTCCAACTATTTAATCAACGATTTTAGGTACTATTTATTAAAATGATTACTATAGTCTAACTATATAATCAACTATAATTTAATAGATTAAATTCAATTATATTGATTACTATAATCCAATTATAAAATCAACTATTAATTGAAATTAGTTAATTCAAATATATTGATTACTATAATCCAATTATATAATCAACTATAAATGAAATATTTTGAATACAGTCCAACTGTTTTATTAAAACAACGATTAAATATTAGTCCAACTAATATATTAATTTATATGACGAAAAAATTGAAATGAGCGCGTATGGGAAGTAACTAAACGAATATTGCAAATTTAATACTTGCCTCCCACTATATTTCGGCGAGCCTCTAACCCTCTATGGAGTACTCGGGAAACCTTGTTCCCTAGTGGGCTAGGATCCAGTTAAATAACACACAATCTTGACTTTGGCCAACAAATTGTATGATAATTAACTAGGTAGATCTCGATCCCATCCAATTCCTAGATCCAGTAGATGGACATCCAAGTCCGAAACATATATCTTATATATGCCAATATATCCAATATATTGCCTAACCTTTTTCCTCTGATATATCAAATATATTGCCTAACCTTTTTCCTCTGAATCAACTAAGCCTTGGCTTTGGCATAAAAACTTAGCGATCCCAGTTAAGCGGAACCCATTGACCTTGGAAAGCTTCGTAATCAATGTCGATGGACAAGAAGTGATCTTGACTTTGGCCAACAAATCACAACTTGGACAAGACACCGATATGGAACAAAGCCTTCATGATTCAAACACATCCTCGACGGACAAAGGTCTTGACTTTGGCCAACAAACCAATGCCAGTCTTGGATCTTGAGTAAGAATCACTCAATGGAAGGAAAAACGCTTAATATGTGTTGAGGATTTTTCGCGTAATTGGCAACCAATTAATTATCTTTGTTAAGGTCTCATCATCATACACCCTTAAACATGCATTCTAAACACATAATAAGGCGCGTATAAATAAATATAATAATGATATGCGGATGGATATTTAAACACATTGTTCCTAGAACAAATCTCTCCATTTCCTCTCTCCCGCTAGCACAAGTATTACTTCTACCCGATTACATAACACTTCTAAAGAAACCTCATTTACATTGAGGGGCATAGGTGAGAGGAGAAATACACAGAGTTAAGAGGTAATAGGCTGGACACGCAGGTCCAATTTAATAAATCCTAAATTTATTACAACAATTTCCAAAATTACCCTCACCCATCTAATATCCATCCGATATACATTATTCATACATTGCATCCATGTATTCACACAAGCATGTTATCAATCAATCTAATCCAATTAATTAATCTGAATATTAATGACCATCCAATGTTCAAACAACGATTTGATTTTTGCGCGAGTCAAACTAGTTTTACGAATAAGTACTCAAAGTACGAATTCTTGAATTATATTAAACTACAACATTAAATCCAATTTAATTTGCATTTAATACTAATTCATTTATTTAATTCCAAATTAAATAATACACCTTTTAATGTGCTTTTACGACTTAGATTCCAAATCTTATCGTTACGGGTCTCAAAGCCCAATTAACATCCAATGTTAATTTAATTTAAAGTCCAATGGGCTTTTAATTAATTTCATAAGGCATGGACTTTTGGTCAATATGGGTCAAACCCAAATACCAAAGCCCATTTAAGGAATCACCCTTATTTGCCAAGAAACCAATTTTGGCCCATTAGGCCCAATTAAAATTAAAGGTCCATTAAGTCATAATTGGACTTTATGGATATGGTTTTGGAACCAATTGGATCCAACCAATTTGCCTAAACCTAACTTGGTACAACCAAGCCCATTTAAGCCCAATTACAACTTTACAAGCCCAATTCCAAATTTGGCCCAATTAATTAACTTACAAAATTCCAAATTTCACAATTAATTAATTTAAAGTGTATGCCATAATTAATTCACCAAATTAACATTTCCAAAACATCAATTAGCCTAATTAATTATGCTAATTATCATCAACATATGTCCAACACATTTGAATCAAAAAATCACATCATCTTCATGCTTATCAAGTCTCGGTTTTTAGGGTTCATATGTCCAATTATAAATCCAATCCAATTGAATCTTAAATCAATATTACCCAATTGTTTCAAGTCATACAATGATCAAAGAAACAAAAAATACCAAGACATTAGGGCAACATGTAGTTTCGACCAAGCCTAACTATTGGGCAAAAATTGATCCAATCAACTTTTCATGAAATTGATCCAATACAACTTCAATACAACATCATTCAAGCATACTCAATCAATTAATTTTATCAAATCATGCTCAAATTCAATTTACCCAATTTTTAACCTTAATCAAGTTTCATGCCCAAAATGGCTCTGAAACCATTGTTGGGTTTCTATTAGGTCCCAAGGATCAAATCAAGCAATGAAACACATGTGCGAATACTCAAAGAAGTTGCAGAATACTTACAATGATCGGTTGAGCGATGCGTTGAACAATAAAAACTCTTTTATGCCCTTTGAAGCTCACGGCAGTGGGCTGTTTTTGACCTCTAAATTTTCGGCCATGGATGATCCACCAAGCTCCAAGCTTTGTGTTGTGATTCCAAGCTCACAATTCGGTTTCCCTATCACCTTTGCAAGACTCCGAATGTGTGCTAGCACTTGGTAATTTTGCCGTAAAATCACCATCTTGCTTCTCCTTTGTTCTCGGCAGTGGCAGAAAAATAGAAGAAGAAATGTGGTCAAAGACCGTGAGAGAGAGAGATGATGATAGAATGAGGGAGATGAAGATGTGTTGGTTGTTCAAAAAATTGTAATTGATTTTCTAAAAATCTAATACACATTTTTTTTGCTTTCAAAAAGTCAGGGCATTTATGCCAACAACCACCTCCATCACTATTCACATCAAAAGTGATATGTTGTCAATCACTCAAAGTGACTAGACATCACATCAATCAAAGTGACTAATGATTTGATGCTTGATGTGACTTGTGGGCCGCACTTAAATTCGCAATGCGAGTGCGCCCGCAAACACTCCCGGGCTCGGGTTCACTAATTCCAAATTAACGAATTTTCCGTTGCGACGTAATTAAATAATTATGCCTAGCAAAATCACTATTCACGTCGCTAACGAATTAATTCTAAATTAACTCGTTCGCCCGAATTAAAATCTAATTTTAATTCTGCGTCGAAATCCAATTTCGTATAATATATCGAATATATTATTTTATCGATTAATTCCAAATTAATCGTTCTCTCTCTAAATAATATTTTATCCCAGATAAAATATCTCCGTAATTAATCCCATATTAATTTTCTCTCTCATCTAATTAATCCCAGATTAATAAAGTACGATTCATACGTCATCGGTGAATCTTCGGGAAGCGACCATGAGATCCCCAGATATGTTGGCAGTAAATCCGGTCGTTGGACTATCCGAACACGTACGTACCTAGTACTACGTTTTTACCGATTTACAAGACATGGTTGGCTTCTAGGAAAGCACCGTGCCTACCCAATTCTCCATAAATATTCTTACTGGAATATGTGATCTATATCAGGCGTAGTATACGTAGTATTGCGTATTTCGATCCAGCATCGGATGTCACATGCAAGGCCTGGGGTTGGAAATGTGTCTGCCCCGTACGAAGCACATATCGGATCTCTGGTAACTAGTCTCTATAATCGGATAAACATGACCTAGTCATAATATCCCGATAGCTGCATCATATAAGAGAACAAGTTCTGTATCCTACGTGATCATCATCTCCACTATGACTGGAGTGATACTTCCATCTCGACATCACACCCAATACACTACAATTCTCAATATACCCAGAAGAGGCGTACACAGAACCTGTTAAAGCCCCGGACGACCAAAACCAAAGTATATTGATTGTCGCAATTATTAGCGGTGCAAGTCTCAGGTAAGACCAAATACACCTACCCTGATTCGGACTTCCATAGACACATAATGATACTACCAATGGAATTCCGAGGGGTCTATCCAGAGCGAAGCTGTTTCCCGTACCATCGGTAAACACAACCTCCTATTACACTTTCATGAGTATCATATACACAAATATATGATAACTATGCGTTATGCTCCCATAACACGCACAAGTGCAATACTAGTCTATTCCGCATTATCGATGTCCAATCTCGATAATACTACGACTAGGGATATTTAATGATTAAACCTTTATGGATTGATACTGTTTCATATCTTATCAATCCGGAACTAATCATATGAAACTTCTATCATTTATACATCTTGGTAATCTAATTACAAATGATAAAAGAGCAATTTCGTTTGTCACATAGTTGATTTGTACAACAACACCATGATCTGCATAAATAGTGATGCTATGGGTCATAACTGTCCAACAAGCTTAAACACATCCAACAAGATTCAATCACATTTAATTACAATCTCAAAGAGTAGAGACGTCAACTTAGCAACACAGATTGCTCCAACTCTCTTTGTAAATATTTTTGTAAGTTATCTTGTGTGTGTAAATGAAAACAAAACAATTTTGTTAAATCAAAATCCCCTTGGCCGAATTTCACAAGCAATAAATCAAATAACAATTATTTCATTTTTGTAGCATTTCCATTGGCACACCTTTTGCTTTAATAAAGTTAACAATTTTCTTTAATAAAGCAAATACCAAATGGACCACTAATATCAAACCATTAAAAAGGAAAATCATTACTATAGATATTTATTTTATT
Source organism: Zanthoxylum bungeanum (assembly GCA_019454045.1). NCBI lineage: Eukaryota > Viridiplantae > Streptophyta > Magnoliopsida > Sapindales > Rutaceae > Zanthoxylum > Zanthoxylum bungeanum. Next base: position 31,695 of record SKCR01044592.1, on the reverse strand, counting down.
AATTAATCTAATTATTTAACAATTAAATAATTAAATAATAAATATAAATATCTTAAATATATGTATTATATTTACATTAAATATCTCAAATACATATATTAATGATATATGTCAAATATCACAAATTGATAATTTATTAATGTGTATTTAATAAAATCAAGTATTAAATACAAATACACATTAATTCGGAAATGATCGTTAGGTCCTGAATGCATGTATTTTTTGTTTAACGGTTAAACGATTTATAAATAATCTCCATTATTCATAAAAATTTCCCTAGTGCTCTACGAGTATATTTCATTAGTGAGACTCTCTAGATTCAGGCATATCTGTCACGAAATCCAATTTCGTGTCCATAATTCACCCACCCGTAAATTATGACGACCACAGATAAACTCATTGAATCATACAGGTCGAGGTCATTGCATACGTATAATCCCTCCGTCACAGGTATCCGGATTATTCCAGAGATATAGATATAAATGTTAAATCTCTATAGGTATAATCGTGTCGACGTATCTAATAGCAATCTTCTAAATAACACTCGGAACTTACTTCCGAAGTATACCACGGCCATGGATTTAACAGACTGCTAATCATATAATAGACACCTATGCCCTGTACACAAAACTGACGTTGTAACATCCCCGATCTGGGAGATGTTACCGGCAGGGGATAGACCGTACTAACCACATAAGCCTCTGACTTTCTAACCATAAACATACACAACTATTCGTTTCTTTAATTTACTTTATTATGTGTGGGATCGTAGCCCAAACTTAAAATCATTACATAGAAACTCTACATCTGAATCTGATAACTCAATATCATAATTATACAATGACTGCCTCAAAGACAAATACTAATACAAAACTTTTAATTGGGTTTGACTGACTCACACTCTATCTGACTTGTACTTGGTGGATTCCAACCCTAGTGACTGCATCAGTATCCGTCCTCCCAAGCTCGTCTCCGAGAATACTTGCAACCACAGAAAACTAGGAGTGGGGGATTAGATCGTCGTATGATCTAAGTGAGCGGATGAAAAACTGAAACACTTATATCAAATCACTTGATTTTAAAACCAAGATGCCAGTAGTAACTTTATATAAAAACTCTTTTCTGAAAACTGTGTCTGAAAATCCCCTTTGTAAAACATAACTTTATGAAATCTGCCTTTAAATCTCTGGTTTCTGAAAGCTATTTCTAAAATCTGATTTCTAATAACCATATACTGAAAATCTGGAATCTGAAAATCTGGTCCGTATCTGAAAAACTTACGTATGAGGGCGTTACGTATCGCCGTCCCCTCATATCCCTATCTGGAGCCAGGAATGCAAATCAATGACTTTGGGGCGTTACGTATCGCCGTCATACTTCAAGTTTTTAACGTGTCGTTGCAATACACGATCCCTACGCGTCGCGACACGTCTTGCACCAGAAACATTTCTGGAAAATTTTCCAGATCGCGTCGCGATATGAGGCCATCTGCGTCGTGACGCACAACCAATTTTTGGTCTTAAACCCATTCTTTCATTCTTAACTTGTTCAATGTTTTCCCCTATACAATTCATACAAGAAAATGGCCTCAAAAACCAATTAAAACACCATTAATGAACAACATCTCAAAACCAAGTCATAACTAATGTGATATCTATTCTTAATCTCATTTCAAAAATCTAAAAAATGGAGATTTTTCAATCAAATATTGTTTTCTTATCACTAAACCTTCATAATTATCAATTTGCCATAACTCCATAATGTCATCATTCAATAATTTGTTATAATACCAATATCCAAAACTTGGGTTAATGTTCATTACCTTCTCTATGTTTGTTTTTCCTCAATTTTCCAAGGATGACATGCCAAACTTGCCTTATCTTTCTTCTTTTCCTTCCTCTTTCTTCTTCTTTTTCCTTTTTTCTTCCATTTCTTTCTCTCTTTCTTCTTTCCCTTCTTCCTTCTTTCTTCTATGTTTTTTCCATCTTCTTCTTTCTCTTTTCTCATTTTAAGAAACATTAAATAGTAATCCCTTTTTATACTATGGATCTATTTGTAAATTAATTAATAATGGAATTGTTTGGAAAAATTGAGAAGTTTTGAGACTTTTCTAGAAGGGTCCCTGTGCACTGTTCATCTAGAATTTTAATATGCGTTTTTAGCTTGTTTTTTTATTCGAATTTGGAAAAATGTTCAACGTAAAAGTTGTAGATCTCGATCTCATCTTTCCGAAGATATAAAATTCATAAACATCAGAGTTCGTATGAGAAAGATAAGGCCCAAATACTATCGGTTGTTCATAGTACAACATCATAGAATCCCGCATCCAAGTTTCGAAGAATTTATTGTTCATCGATGAAGTCGTTCTGTGAATGTATATATGCTCGGACATAAATTATATTACGTAACACTATTCCCATGGTGTAACAGTACTACAGTCAATGAGTCAACAGTAGTAGGGACCTCCGGTCGTTACAAATACTCCCCCCTTAAATAGGATTCGTCCTCGAATCCTCTTTAAACTTGGGTTCTTATCATAGATCTTGGGATCATAGGTTCCTTATACTATGTCATCAGAGATTCTATTTGACTCAACAATGAAAATCTCTACCTGACTGAATATTTACCACTTAACTGATAGGCATTGGTATTCTTTATTTTCAAATACATGTATCATACCTCTTGCCGTGCTTGGGTAAACTACTTGATAGTTCGTCACTTTAGTGAATATCCCCTTAGGTTCTTTACTGAGAAGTATTACCTCATTCTTGTTTCATAAGATATTTGTTGGGTATTCCTATCTACCATATTTTGGACCTTTAGTTGTGCTCAATATTCCCTAGCTCTAGGAAATCTCTTTCTTCTAGATCTTTACTTATGCTCCACAATCACTTAACTTGATCAGGTTCTTAGTAGCTGGTGCCCTTGATTCTCACTAAAGATTTTGATGTCTCCATACCTGTACTCAGTATTTTTTTGATCCAATTGACCAACTTAATCTTAATATTCTTTCTCATCACTTAGCTATTAACTTTCTATATTCTCCTTGCAACCTTCGACTGTTTATGAGCTTCTCTCTTCAAGTTCCAAAATTTTTACTTTTCTATGGGGGCTTGGGGTTTTCTAACTTACTAATATTGTGTACCGACACCGTTTGTACTCAAAATGTTGCTTCTGGATAATTTCCTAGTGGTCCCTTTCGATTGGTTAAAATTCAAGCTCAAGTGGGTGCACTTTAGTACTTAAACGGTATTCTTTGCTATTCACATCGATGTTAGCAATTTGGTTCTTGTTAAAGTTCATACTCTTTCGTACTTTTCTTTCAAAGGTCGTTACTAATATATTTGCCAATATTCCGTAGCTCGAGAATTCATTTTCTATGCCAATTACAGTTTCGCAATAACTTATCTCTTCGTCTCCGTACTATGATACGAATCTACCAAACCACCCATACCCGCGGCTAAAACCATACCAAACCCGTAGTGGTTTGGTCATCTTAGACTAGGGCTGGGTACCTTATATGATTACCTGACCAAACATTTCCTTATTGTTATTTACTGTTACCTTTACTTATTAAGTATTCTCTCATACCGTCGTTGTACCTAAACAGCCTCACTCCCTAACTTTTTCTTATTACTCTTTACATTCTCTGCTTTTTTCTACTATCTACTGAGAGCTTCCTCGGTCTCTGTCTCTGCCTTCTTTCCTGATGAATATATTCTTTCATCAATTCTTGGTTCCTTGGAGTTTCGGTCATTACTTGACTTCTACCTTATTTCTGTACCACTCCATCTTAACAACTTCTTTTCTGACTCATTTGCTCAGAATTATCTCTTACTTTTGTTTCATCATTAATCTACATCGGAAGGTCTTATATTTTTGGTCTTCATTTACTATACTTTCACTTATTTCTGGGAATATATTGAGATAACCTTGAAGATCCGTTTCTGCGATTGTTGTCCAACGAGGGTTGGGAGGGTGGGAGTTTATCCTGAGATCTTCTAATTATGGTGATCTAAATACACATACTGCTCATCTATGAGCCTAGGACTCTCGTGAATCAGTATATCTGATATCTTTCTTTACATTAGGGCACTACTGCTAAAAATTCCCTGGTTCGCTTTCTTCAATTTAACTCCTGATCATTTTCATCAATTGATCACTCTATATCTTCTGAAAAATCTTTCTAGCGCCATGCTCCCTAACATCTTCCTCGTACTGCCTCTTTACTCCTCCTTGTTAATTTCTGTTGCTTAACTCTCTGAAGTCGCTATTTTCTTTCTCTGAATACTGCTATACTTCCTTAGAAGACTTGTTCTGCTATAAAGTTTTCTTCCGTGTCTCAGTTTCTTAAACTCTTTACTTATTTACTTTCCTGAAAACTCTATCTACTTTGACTACTCAGGACATCTCCTACTAATCTTTGGTTTAGGTACTGCTCTTTTCCCAGTCATTTTTCTCAAATCCAGGAGACCCTTTATAAATCGCTCACTATATTCCCAAGAAGCGTTCTCACTGTTCTCTTCTTACTTTTAAGCCTTTACTTCTTCAAGGGTTCCTTAATTCTATGGTGACTTCCAGACTTAGCTCGACTTATTATAGCTTCAAACTATTTTATTTCGTACTTCCTCTCTATACTTCACTTGAGCTTATCAATTTAGTTGTCTAATCATCTCGATATATATCTAACATATCCATTACTCTTCTTTATTGGTCCTTTTCTTTAATGCGTTCTAACTTAAGAAGTGGGCGTATGTTCACTGGCTTGGTTAGGATATTCACTCACCATGGCTATCTTCAAGCTACATCATCCATGTCTCTAAACATACTAAATCTTCCTGACATTTCTCTTTTCCTTTTACTGTTTTCAGAACCTATCTCTTTGGCTCTACACCATACTTTTAAGTCTAGTGATGATTCATTCTACATGAACCTGATCGACTACTCCTTGTCTTGGGGTCCCGCAACTAATATCAATTTTTCCCACGCTATTATCTTCTCACTTTGTTAACTATGTTCCTGAATGTACATAATTTCCTTGTTACCTTTCGTGTCCTTTTATATAACTTCTATATCTAAAATTTTGGTTTTCAGTTGTACTACCAATGCTAGTGGTAACTGATACTTCTGGTTACCTCTAGATCTCGAATCTATTTCCTTGCTATAAGTTTCGACTTTAGCACTCGAATCTACTATCCTTACTGACATTGTTATCACTCCCAGGTGTCTCCAACCCCTCGAGTTTATCCCTGTATACTTCACGGATTTCCACTGACTTGAGCTGATCTATGGGTTCTACTGCATTTGGTCTATCTATGGACTCATACTAGTCTTGCAAACCTCGCTCTGACTCGCCTTAATCTTTGGGTTACCCTGGGTTCTCTTCTTTATATCCCCGAAACTTCCTTGATTCTTCTTCTATATGGTCTGTCATCTAAGGTCTTCTATTTCTTAAGATAGACTCCCGTTGATTTTCTTACGGTCGCCTATATCTATGCAGGTAGGAATGGCTCTATATCTCGTCGGTTCTTTTCTTTATGTTTTGATGAGTTTCACGATCCTTGTTCTAGTACTCTATGTCCTGGTAGATTTTATTGCTTATGTAGGGTAGGTATGAGATAGACTCTATTAGGATAGCTTGCTTAACTGGTTATGACGGAATGGTGATGATCTGAGTAGGTCGGGGCCTTATTAGATTCATTGATTAGGACAACTAGTCATTTTCCTGTTATTATTCCTCTGATTGGCTTTTGGGCCTAGATTTTGGGATCCTGGAATCTCTGTATGTTTATGGTACCTCACATCTATTAGAAACCTCTACAACTAATCTTGATTTCTTGATTCTTCTGCCTTATGGTTGTTCTTAGTTACTCGGGGAACTCGCTATTTATACTAAATGTTCGAGAGTTATTAGATCAACTAGAAGAATTTCTGAGAAAGAAATGAATTCTTACTTGGAAGGAAAGGACTTTACTTAGGTCTACTCGGTATTGTACTCTTTTTCAGACTTGCTATATTCTACTTCTCTATTCCAAGTTCTGGTGTCTTCCATATTATCTCACTCTATGTCTCTGATTCTTGCTATTATAGGTTTTTGGCATTTTATTATCTATCTGCTTCTAAACCTCTATCTCCATTTACTTCTGATTGCTTAGATATCTACATTCTATCTTTTTTACTTCTCTTTCTAACTTGTCTTTCTCTTTCTATTTTCCTGGGTGGGTACTATTGGAACTCACTATCTCTTTCTGTCATTTTATCTTTCTTTGTCTCTGGCAGTCTAATCATCTATATATTCCTTCTTGCTTCCTTATAGCTCTCTTATTCCATTCCATTGGGTAACGTTTATTACATTTTTGCTATCTGACTTCATAGCATTGTTTGTACTTCTGGTAATAGGCTGAATAACTTCAAAAAGATTCCTAACATGGATCTAGAGTGTAATTGTTCCCGTGAAGAATACTATTTGAATGATCTAGGTGTTAAAATACTCTTACAGACTTAATAACTCGGATCTCAGACGTTTTTTTTTTTTTTTTTTTTACTCCACTGCTTTTTGATATGCTTCCTCCAATTAAACTAGAGCACTGAATATTACAAACTTTTCAATTTTAGCTCATGTCCGTATGTTTCCATGTATGTTGATAATACCTGCCAACTGAGCATAAGAAGATCCATTTTAGTCAGTGTTAAGGAGAATTTACAAATTAAATAATTTAAAATGAAATAAACAAAAATTAACTTGTTCCGAAATAGGTTGGAGATACGTCTCAGGAGTAGAAATTCCTTACTCGGCTATCTCTTAACAATTTCACCTTTATAGTCAAAACAAAAACACAAAAAAAAAAACACAAAATATTTTTGTAATTTTTTCAATTTTTCAATTTTTTTTTTGTATTTTTCGAAAAATTTTGGACTAAAAATAAAAACAACACTCAAAGTAAAAACAAGGTACTAATCAACTAATTCCCTCCCCAAACCTAAATGAGACATTGTCCCCAATGTCTTAAACAGTAAAAGAAGAGTTTAGAAGATAATACCTGGTTCACTGAAATTTTACAGGAAATTAAAGGTTAAGATCCAGACTAATTCGACGCCTCTTACCACGATCGTCCTCAGACCAATTTATCTTTGAAATGATAGGGTCAACTTTTGGTTCATAGGCTATGAGTTGGTCAATTAGATCTGGAGCAGTTCTAGCAGTAAATAGGAGTTCTTTTAAAGGTTTTGATATGAACCCATTTCTCCGAGCATCATCAAGAAACACACAAAGAAAATCATAAAACCCATCAACGTTGTACAGCCCAATTGGTTTCTGGTGTATGTTCAGGTTCGCCCAAGATAGTACAATAAAAATTTCCTCCAATGTGCCCAAGCCACCTGGCAAAGCAATAAAAGCATCAGCACAGTTAATCATTTCCACTAGTCGTTCAGACATACCTGGTACGATCAGTTCCTCTCCGTTTGATGGTTCAATAAGATTTGCCTCTGCCAAGGGTTTTGGGATGATTCCCAAATTGTGACTGCCTCCTTCTTGTACGGCCTTTGAAACGATCCCCATAAGTCCAAGATTGCCTCCGCCATATATTAAGTGCATATTCCTTGCAGCTAAGACTCGACCCAATTCCTGTGCTGCTTCTATGTATTGTGGTTTAGTACCAACAGTGCTACCGCAAAACACACAAATGTTTTCAACTCGTCTTCTTGAAGTGGCTTCCATTTTTTTTTACTCTGGATGTCTTCAAAAGTGCAATGATGAGTTGAATTTATAATACCTGAAAAGGGTGAGTAAAAATAGCACAAGTATCTTCCAATGACGATTAGTAGCAAAATAGTAAAATAGATCGTGATAGTCAACAATCTGGATCCTGTCGGAGAAAATAAAAGAAAACAACAAAACAAATCACAATTATTAGGAAAAGACAAAGAAATATAATATGTACAAGAATTTACAGCTTGATTAACGTCTATGCGTCAGAGACAAGCTTCCCATCCAATTTTCTTATAAATTGGCAAACAGGGTTTTTTTGAGTCAGATTCCTGAGACTTAACAGTTGTCTATCTTTTTGAAATTGTGTATGTAATTTGTGAATGGCTATATAACATATCCACTGGGATGCGTCTCAAGAGTCGAAGATATATCATCTAAAGACTCCTTACTCAAGCCATCCCTAATGAATTTAATTTTGTCTTCGCGATTATCAGACACCATTCCTAAAGAACGACAACGAGTATTGCAATTCCATCGTGCACATTTGTAACAAACACCCATTTGCTTAGCTCTTCGTTTCTTTGCATAGGTGCTTCTTCCAAAACCAGGCAGATGTGAAATAAAAGAGTCAGAAGACTCACCTGCCAATCAGACTCGTGCTTCAATTACCCAACGAATATCATTAGGAACACCATGGATCGTCAGTAGTCTCATTCGTTCCAAGCGAGCTTTGTAAACTTTCATTAGAGATTTTTGAGGGAGAGAAGGAAATTGCTTGTGAAGCTTTGCGAGAGCTTCTTCCATCTTGAAAATAACTTAATCTGCAAAAACTAAACACACAAAATTAAATCACACCAAATTACAATATACAAAAATTGCATGGGTTGCCTCCCTGCGAGCGCTAATCAGTTAAAGTGTCAGCAGACGTGACTTCTTGAACGTTAGGTGGATCTGAAAGTGTGACACTTTCTTTTTGTCGCTCAAATGATTCTCCCCAGTAGTGCTTGACACGCTGACTGTTACCTTGAATGTGTTGTTGGTATTGGGATCTAGTAACTCAACAGCTCCATATGGTAAAACCTGAGTGATCACAAATGGACCTGACCACCTAGATTTCAACTTTCCAGGAAAAGTTTCAATCTCGAATTGTACAATAACACATGTTGCCTTGGTTCCAACTGTCTGTGCACTATTTTTCGGTCATGCCATTTTTTGGTCTTTTCCTTGTACAATTTGGCGTTCTCATAAGCCTGTAGACGAAACTCTCCTCCAATTCATTGAGTTGGTGCAGTCTTTTCTCTCCTGCAGCTTGTAAATCAAAATTCAACTTCTTCAGTGCCCAGTACGTCTTGTGTTCAAGCTCAACTGGTAGATGGCACGCTTTCTCAAACACCAATTGATATGAGGACATACCAATGGGTGTCTTGTAAGCTGTCCGGTAGGCCCATAATGCATCATCTAGTTTTGTTGACCAGTCCCTCCTTGTTGATCCAACGGTCCTTTCTAGGATTCTTTTGATCTCCCTGTTTGAAACCTCAACCTGTCCATTTGACTGTGGATGGTAAGCAGTGGCAACTATGTGAGTAACTCCGTATTTGGATAGGAGTGCATCGAAGTATCTGTTGCAGAAATGAGAGCCACCATCACTGATAATTGCCCGCGGTGTTCCAAACCGAGTGAAAATGTTCTTTTTCAGGAATTTGATCACCACTTTTGAATCATTGGATGGCAATGTAATTGCTTCGACCCATTTGGAGACGTAGTCTACAGCAACCAGGATGTACAGGTTTCCGAATGATGGAACAAAGGGTCCCATGAAATCTATACCCCATACATCGAATAATTCCACTTCTAGAATGTTTTGCAACGGTCCTTCGTTTCTCCTGGAAATATTTCCCATTCTCTGGCACCTGTCACATTGAAAAGCAAAAAGATAAGAATCATTAAAAAGAGTGGGCCAGAACAAACCTGATTGTAGGACTTTGGCTGCAGTTTTGTTTCCGCTGAAGTGTCCGCCATATGGTGATGAATGACAGTGTTGCAAAACACTGTTGATTTCCTCATGTGGAACACATCGTCTTAGTAGTTGATCAGCACACCGTTTGAACAGGTACGATTCATCCCATACATAGTGTTTGACTTCTTTGAAGAACTTTTTCCGTTGCTGAGTTGTCCATTCCAACGGCCATTTTCATGTCACAATGTAGTTGACATAGTCAGCATACCATGGGACTTCCTGTTGTTTCATGGCAAAAAGCTGTTCATCTGGAAAAGTTTCTTTGATTGACAATTCTTTGCCAGCTGTTTCTCCATTCTCGAGCCTCGATAGATGATCTGCCACCTGATTCTCTGTCCCTTTCCTGTCTCGAATCTCCACGTCAAATTCTTGCAAAAGAAGTATCCAACGGATCAATCTGGGTTTAGCATCTTTCTTTGTGATCAGATATTTGATTACTGAATGGTCTGTGTAGACCACCACTTTGGGACCCAACAGATAAGAGCGGAATTTGTCAAAAGCGTACACAACTGCGAGCAACTCCTTTTCGGTGGTTGTGTAGTTGAGTTGAGCTTCATTCAAAGTTCTGCTGGAGTAGTAAATGGTGTGGAAAACCTTTGCTTTGCGTTGTCCCAAAACTGCACCTACAGCAAAATCACTAGCATCACACATTACCTCAAATGGAATGGTCCAGTCTGGTGCTACTATGATGGGAGCAGAGACCAGCTTCTGTTTTAAGATTTCAAAGGCTTTCTGGCATTCTTTGGTGAAGTTGAAAGGCACATCTTTCTCCAGAAGATTACAAAGAGGTTTTGCAATCTTGGAAAAGTCTTTGATAAATCTCCTGTAAAAACCTGCATGTCCAAGAAAACTTCGAATACCTTTAACTGATGTTGGTGGAGGTAGTTTTTCAATTGTCTCTATCTTTGCTTTGTCTACCTCAATCCCCTTTTGTGAGATCCGGTGTCCAAGAATAATGCCTTCCTGCACCATAAAGTGGCATTTCTCCCAATTGAGTACCAGGTTTGTATCTTCGCACCTTTGTAACACCTGTTCCAAATTTTGCAAACAATGGTCAAAAGAATCTCCAAACACAGAAAAGTCATCCATAAAAACCTCCATACTCTGCTCCAGCATGTCTGAGAAGATGGCCATCATGCAACACTGAAATGTGCAGGGGCATTACATAATCCAAATGGCATCCTGCGGAAAGCAAAAGTACCATAGGGACAAGTAAAGGTAGTTTTCTCCTGATCTTCTGGTGCGATGGCAATCTGATTGTACCCTGAATATCCATCCAGAAAGCAATAGAACTCATGTCCTGCCAGTCTGTCTAACATCTGGTCAATGAATGGTAGCGGAAAATGGTCATTTCTCGTGGCTTTGTTCAGTTTTCGGTAATCCATGCATACTCTCCATCCAGTCACTGTTCTTGTCAGAATTAGCTCATTTTTTTCATTGGTGACCACAGTAATTCCTCCTTTCTTTTGGCACACACTACATATGACTCACCCAACTACTGTCTGAGATGGGGTAAATGATGCCAGCATCTAACCATTTGATGATTTCTTTCTTCACGACTTCCTTCATGATTAGATTGAGTCTCCGTTGATGCTCCACTGTGGGTTTGTACTCATCATTCATTAAGATTTTGTGCATGCAAAATGATGGACTAATGCCTCGAATGTCTGCTATAGTACAGCCAATGGCTTTCTTGTGCTCTCGTAATACTCTCAGTAGCTTTTCTTCCTGCTCCAATGTTAGTGAAGAAGAAATAATAACAGGTAATTCAGAAGAGTTTCCAAGAAATGCATACCTGAGATGGTTCGGAAGTAACTTCAGCTCCAACTGTGGTGGTTCTTCAATCGAAGGCTTGATTCGATCTTTCTTTGGCAGTTCTAAACTTTCAACTGGTGGTGTTACTTTGAATCAGAATGGTTTGTCAAGGTAGTTGATACATTCCAGGATTTCAGCATCTAGCTCACTGTCAGTCATGTTGGTGATGCAAGCTTCAAGTGTATCTGTGGGATTTGGCTAAGTATTTTGAACAATACTTTCAACAATATCAACTCTGAAGCACTCTTCTTCATTTTCATCACTCGGGAATTTCATGGCTTTGAAAACATTAAAGGTCACTTCTTGGTCCTGTACTTTCATGGTCAGTTTTCTTTTTGCACATCAATCACAGTTTCCTGTAGCCAAGAATGGTCTCCCAAGAATGATAGGTATTTCTTTGTCTTCTTCCATGTCAAGGATGATGAAATCTGCTGGGAGAATTAGTTTGTCTACTTTCACCAACACATCTTTAACAACACCTCTTGGAAATGCAAGTGTTCGTCAGCAAGTTGCAATGAAACTGAGGTAGGCATTGCTTCTCCAATCTGCAGTTTCCTGTAAATAGAAAAAGGCATCAAGTTAACACTAGCACCTAAATCACATAAAGCCTTACCGATATAATGTTCTCCAATGGTGCATGGAACTGTGAAACTGCCAGGATCTTTCAACATCGGGGGAAGTTTCCTCTGAATGATGGCGCTGCATTCTTCTGTTAATGCTACTGTTTCGTAGTCTCCCAATCTTCGTTTTCGTGAAAGAATATCTTTCATGAATTTTACATAGATGGGCATTTCTTCCAAGGCTTCTGCAAATGGAATGTTGATGTGCAGCTTTTTGAAAATCTCCAGGAATCGAGCAAACTGCTTGTCCAATTTGTTTTTCTGAAGACGCTGAGGAAAAGGTGGAGGTGGAATGATTCTTTCTAGTTCTTTTTCCTTTGCTTCTTTTTCCTCCATCTGTTTCTCAGCTTCTTTTGGAACTTCTTCTTGGGACATCTGAATTCCAACATCTTTGTTGATTTCAGTACTGCTTTTCAAAGTAATGGCTTGACATTGCTCCTTCCCTCGGTTCCTTGGATTGGGTTCTGTGTTGCTGGGAAGATTTCCTGGTGGTCTGTAACTCTGAGCATTGGCCAGTTGTCCGATTTGATTCTCCAGTGCTTTGATGGAAGCTGATTGGCTCTGAAAGATGGCATCATACTTTTTTAACTGAGCCAGCACTTCTGCTATTCCTGGTTCATTTGCATGCTCCTGGCCTTTGTTCTGTTGCTGGAATCCAGGTGGTGGATTGTTCCGCTGTTGGCCTGAATTGTTGCTCCATGAAAAATTAGGATGATTCCTCCACCCTGGGTTGTAGGTGTTGGAATATGGATTGTTCCCCTTTCTGTTGAAATTGTTGACAAAATTCACAGTTTTTTTCAAGTTGATTTGATTCTGGTATTCCTCCATATGGTGAACTTGTGGATCCAGTGGTAAGAGTCTCCATAAATTTGCATATCTGATCTAGTTTGGTGTTGACTGCTGTATTAGCTCCACTTTCATAAATTTATGCAATTCTTTGGATCATGCTCCTTTCAGTTGGCCACAAGGAATTGTTGTTGGCCATTTCTTCGATTAGTTCCCAGGCTTGATCTTCTATTTTTGCCATTAAAACTCCTCCAGCAGCAGCATCAATTGTGGTTCTCATTATTCCAGAAAGTCCATTATAGAATGTTTGGACTTGAAGCCATTTTGGAATCTCATGGTGTGGACATTTCCGGAGTAAATCTTTGTACCTTTCCCAAGCTTCGTAGAGAGTTTCTGAGTCTTGTTGCACAAAGGATGTGATGTCATTCCTCAGTTTTCCAGTTCTGGCTGGTGGAAAGTATTTTGCAAGAAATTTGGTGGCTAAAGTGTTCCATGTTGTGATAGAACCTGCTGGTAATGAATGTAGCCAAGCTTTAGCTCTGTCCTTCAAGGAGTATGGGAAAACACGCAGTCTCATTGCTTCTTCAGCTTCTCGGTTGTAATTGAAAGTGCCGCAAACTTCCAGGAAGTTGCTGATGTGGGCATTAAGATCTTCAGTTGCATTCCCCCCAAACTGAACTGACTGCTGAATCGTCTGAATGCAAGTTTTGATGTCACCCGCATTTGCTGGTAAGGGAGGAAGTACAATACATGAAATGAGTCTGTCAACCACCGGAATGGTTCTGTCTCGAATGGGAATTGGTGGTGCAACCTCCAAAGGTTCAGGTTCCATGTTGACTAAAGCTTCTTGGCCTTCTCGTCTTTCCCTTCTCAACTGTCTGATGGTTCTTTCAATTTCTGGGTCAAGCGGTCGAAGTTCAAAGCTTCTGGTTCGTCTCATGAAGTTTCCGAGAACCTGAAACACAAGAAAACAAAAACAATAAGTAAAAAGAAAATTAGACACAAGTAACGTATCTAACCCCTAAATTAATATTATGACTCTCTTATCAACTACACTTGTGACTGTTGTGGGCAAAAATGAAGTTGATTAATATTATGCTAGCTGTGAATATGGAGAATGGTAAAAATAATCGGAGAATTTACTTATTCGGTAACTTAGAAAGAAAGAAAACAACTAATAACTTGTAGTAGAAATTTCACCTGATTAGTCACTAACATCTTTATTCTCTTTTCTCTTGTCTTTTTGCTTTTGTGTGCATTAGTTTTACTACCTTCTTACTTTTGTAAAATGTTTGTGGGTATCATTGCTGTAAACCCTCACGAGACTACAACTCGTCCACTAGGGACACCTAGGGATACCTTTTTATTTTATGTTTTGCTCGAGGACTAGCAAAATGTTAGGTTTGTGGGTGTGATGAGTGGTAAATCTATCACTATTTCCCACTCATTTAACCTAATATTTTGTATAGTTTCTTGAGTCTTGTGAATATTTTGATGTGTTTTTTGTTATTTTGTAGATAAATAAAGTTTCAGGACATTCTGGAGGTGATTTGGAGCAAAACTGTGAAAATTGGCAAAAAGGGCATTTTGGTCATTTTCCGCGTAGCGACGCCCAATACTTTAGCGTCGCGACGCCTAACTTGCACCGGAGTCTGCTAACGTGCGCCGGGTCAACGGATCAGAATTTGAGAAGTTTGACTTTGGTAACATGCGCCGTGCCACGTGTCACCATCACAACTGAGATGCTAATGTGCACTGTGCCACGTGTCATCATCCTACGGTGCCGACACTCACAATTTCCACGTGTGCCACGTGTCATCCATGTCATCGCCACGTCATCAGTCAATGAGTCAACCCTTCCACGCGTCATGCCACGTCATCGTCCACATCAGTTGGTCAACCGAGTCAACATGCCACGTCATCATCAGCCAATCACGCCGCGACACGTGTCGCAATCCTACGGTGCCGACAATTGATCTCAGCCGCCTTGCCACGTCATCGCCACGTCAGCATAATAATTGAGCTCTTAGCCGCCTCGCAACGTGTCAAGCCCTCAGCGTGCCACGCATCACTGTTCCAGCGTAGCGACGCCAAAGAAATCATCAAATAGTTAGATGCTGGCATCATTTACCCCATCTCAGACAGCAGTTGGGTGAGTCCTATGCAGTGTGTGCCAAAGAAAGGAGGAATTACTGTGGTCACCAATGAAAAAAATGAGCTAATTCCGACAAGAACAGTGACTGGATGGAGAGTATGCATGGATTACCGAAAACTGAACAAAGCCACGAGAAAAGACCATTTTCCGCTACCATTCATTGACCAGATGTTAGACAGACTGGCATGACATGAGTTCTATTACTTTCTGGACGGATATTCAGGGTACAATCAGATTGCCATCGCACCAGAAGATCAGGAGAAAACTACCTTTACTTGTCCCTATGGTACTTTTGCTTTCCCCAGGATGCCATTTGGATTATGTAATGCCCCTGCCACATTTCAGCGTTGCATGATGGCCATCTTCTCAGACATGCTGGAGTAGAGTATGGAGGTTTTTATGGATGACTTTTCTGTGTTTGGAGATTCTTTTGACCATTGTTTGCAAAATTTGGAACATGTGTTACAAAGGTGCGAAGATACAAACCTGGTACTCAATTGGGAGAAATGCCACTTTATGGTGCAGGAATGCATTGTTCTTGGACACCGGATCTCACAAAAGGGGATTGAGGTAGACAAAGCAAAGACAGAGACAATTGAAAAAATACCTCCACCAATATCAGTTAAATGTATTCGAAGTTTTCTTGGACATGCAGGTTTTTACAGTAGATTTATCAAAGACTTTTCCAAGATTGCAAAACCTCTTTGTAATCTTCTGGAGAAAGATGTGCCTTTCAACTTCACCAAAGAATGCCAGAAAGCCTTTGAAATCTTAAAACAGAAGCTGGTCTCTGCTCCCATCATAGTAGCACCAGACTGGACCATTCCATTTGAGGTAATATGTGATGCTAGTGATTTTGCTGTAGGTGCAGTTTTGGGACAACGCAAAGCAAAGGTTTTCCACACCATTTACTACTCCAGCATAACTTTGAATGAAGCTCAACTCAACTACACAACCACCGAAAAGGAGTTGCTCGCAGTTGTGTACGCTTTTGACAAATTCCGCTTTTATCTGTTGGGTCCCAAAGTGGTGGTCTACACAGACCATTCAGCAATCAAATATCTGATCACAAAGAAAGATGCTAAACCCAGATTGATCCGTTGGATACTTCTTTTGCAAGAATTTGACGTGGAGATTCGAGACAGGAAAGGGACAGAGAATCAGGTGGCAGATCATCTATCGAGGCTCGAGAATGGAGAAACAGCTGGCAAAGAATTGTCAATCAAAGAAACTTTTCCAGATGAACAACTTTTTGCCATGAAACAACAGGAAGTCCCTTGGTATGCTGACTATGTCAACTACATTGTGACAGGAAAATGGCCGTTGGAATGGACAACTCAGCAACGGAAAAAGTTCTTCAAAGAAGTCAAACACTATATCTGGGATGAACCGTACATGTTCAAACGGTGTGCTGATCAACTACTAAGACGATGTGTTCCACATAAGGAAATCAACAGTGTTTTGCAACACTGTCATTCATCACCATATGGCGGACACTTCAGCGGAAACAAAACTACAGCCAAAGTCCTACAATCAGGTTTTTTCTGGCCCACTCTTTTTAAAGATGCTTATCTTTTTGCTTTTCAATGTGACAGGTGCCAGAGAATGGGAAATATTTCCAGGAGAAACGAAGGACCGTTGCAAAACATTCTAGAAGTGGAATTATTCGATGTATGGGGTATAGATTTCATGGGATTCTTTGTTCCATCATTCGGAAACATGTACATCCTGGTTGCTGTAGACTACGTCTCCAAATGGTTCGAAGCAATTGCATTGCCATCCAATGATTCAAAAGTGGTGATCAAATTCCTGAAAAAAAACATTTTCACTCGGTTTGGAACACCGCGGGCAATTATCAGTGATTGTGGCTCTCATTTCTGCAACAGATACTTCGATGCACTCCTATCCAAATATGGAGTTACTCACAAAGTTGCCACTGCTTACCATCCATAGTCAAATGGACAAGTTGAGGTTTCAAACAGGGAGTCTGCTAACGTGCGCCGGGTCAACGGATCAGAATTTGAGAAGTTTGACTTTGCTAACATGCGCCGTCCACGTGTCACCATCACAGCTGAGATGCTAACGTGCGTTGTGCCACGTGTCATCATCCTACGGTGCTGACACTCACAATTGCCACGTGTGCCACGTGTCACCCATGTCATCGCCATGTCATCGGTCAATGAGTCAACCCTTCCACGCGTCGTGCCACGTCATCGTCCACATCAGTTGGTCAACCGAGTCAACATGCCACGTCATCATCAGCCAATCACGCCGCGACACGTGTCGCAATCCTACGGTGCCGACAATTGATCTCAGCCGCCTTGCCACATCATCGCCACGTCAGCATAATAATTGAGCTCTTAGCCGCCACGCCACGTGTCATCTTATCCTCTTAGCCGCCTCGCAACGTGTCAAGCCCTCAGCGTGCCACGCATCACTGTTCCAGCGTAGCGACGCCAAAGGCCTTGGCGTCGCGACGTTGGAAGCTTGCCCGCGCCTATAAATTGAGCTCGAGATTTCAGATTTTGTTGTACCATTCTCTCCCATTTCTTTTATGTAAATAGAGAGTTCTTCTCTCTCTAAGTTTCGTTTTAATTTTTAGTTTTTACTTTTGTAATAATTTTAATTACTTTTTGTAATAATAGTAATTTACTTTCTTTACTTTTTACAGTTTTTACTATTCACATGAGGAGGTAACTTCCCCAACTAGGGTGAAAGGTAATTCTTTTACTACTACTAATTTAGATTAATCTCCCTTAAAAATAATATATTCACTATTTAAAACCTGACTAATCAATGATACCGCTATATTGGTCGGTTGGTAATTTAATTTTAATATGGTTTAAACCTGACTAATTTAATTTTAATATGGTTTATGGACAATATTACCGCCTTTATGGCTGGTTGGACTTAATTTGACTTAATCAAGGATACCGCCAGATTGGTCGGTTATTATATTATCACAAGTTTTATATTATTTTATGGGAGATATCTAAATTAGTAGTAGTAAAAGTAATCCTTTACCTTAGTATTTATTTTATTGTAATTTGCCTTTCAGTATTTACTTTACCACAATTACTTTTCAGCATTTTATGTCTTTTATTTTACCAGCCCTAGTTATGTGTTGTAACTAAATAAGTTATCTGGGGTTGTGATGACTTTTAATATCACCAGTTTATAAGGGGTTAAATTAAAGTTTGAGTAATATAAAGATTTATTTATTGAGTCTTAATCTTAATGCTTTTTAATTAACTGGCCATTAATAAAATTGATTAGGTAAACTTAAAATGAACTAGACATAGGGATTTTAAGTTTAAGACCTCAGACTCAATAGCCCACGATCTTCCTTGAGGATAGATAACCCTTTAATAGATTTCCTTACAGGATAGGAATATACATGTCGGGCGGGGGTAGCCATAATTGGAACTTAAACTTAATGAATCCAGATAATTTGGTTAACATAGACATATGGTTCAATTGGGTTAAACTGGGTATTTGTGTCTGATCATCGACAGAGGCTTACACATAATTTGGTGTTCCAGGTTAATAAATCAATATTTTACCCAACTGTAAGATTACCACTTCATCTTTAAAATGATATTAAAAGAAATCACAACCCTAGATAGTTTTTAATATTGAATTTTCTTAAAATCTACTTTCGAACAATTTTATTTACTTGTCTTTAAATTTAGAATCGTCGTCATTTCAAATCAATTAAACAACCTGTTAGATACTAGTAATAATTTGACCTCATAAAATTAATAACTTAGGTATTAAGTCCTCGTGGGATCGATACTTTTTATACTACTTGAACGATACGTACGCTTGCGTTATACATGTGTGTTTACTCCGGTCAAGGAAGATCGTGGGCTATTTAAATTTGATTTGAAATGAGGTCAAATTATTACTATAAAAGTAGAATCCTTCATGACACTCCCACTGCATCTTTTCTGACTCTTTATGACGTAGACTGTCTAACGTCATAATTAGTCTCAAAACTAATATGACCATAATGGTTGCAGACTATATTCTTAATGAATTAGAAACTCGTTCTTAATATCTCAAAGATCACAAAGAACGTGTTTCAAGATCCATCATATGGTCTATAGGATGTCAAAATAACTCGTAACAATTACGATTAAATCGACATCGATAATCGCACATAATAAAGTATTCACTATGTCATCATCAAATGATACATAATATTGTTTAGACATTCTAATCAATATCTCTTTCGAAAAAAGGAATCATCCTTTACGAAAGATGAATACTATGTATAAGACACACAATAACTGTCGAACAGTTATACTAACTGTCATACAGATAGCCTTGTTATGTCCTTCATTAGATTATATCTAATGTACGACTAATAGGAGTATCTCACAAGTCTCTTGGTTTTATATCTTATATAAAACTTTATATCGTATATAACAGAGACTACTCCCACTGTTTTTCATGGAGAAAAGAAGACTTAGGTGAATCTTTTACCTCACAAACATCTCATTATTACTATAATAATGACAATGTCGTTAAGATATATAACACTAGAAAGTAATATGTACGCTCCCACTAACCCTTCTAATCACATATGTATTCTCTATACTTTGACAATATCAGACAATTTGACGATATCAAAAATATAGAACACATATTTCTGGAAGACTTATCTGAGTCTACAATAGGCTCTGTAAGCTAGCACACTAAACTGCGATCTCATCAGAACACAAACTCTAGGGCCATTTCAGAATGAACTCTTCAAATAAGGAAATCACAAGTGATCTCTTATCTGAATAGGTCATCCAAAAACGCCACTTTGCATTCTTTAGCTAAAATATACAGTTTATTATCAACATTAACCAATATATCTTTAATTGTTGATTTAGTGTTACTAGAGATAAGTTTTCTCAGAATCTACAATAGATTGCTGAGTATAACTTTTCTCACTGTCATACTATAAAGGTCAAACCTTTAATAAGCTCACAATGCTTTCGCTGCGCAAACAATTAGCACATATCATGAACTAATTCATAATGAAAGCTTAATCAAGTTCAAAACTTGATCGTATTAAGCTATGAACAATCTTAGATCTAAGGTTCAATGGTGAACTTCCAGAATCGATATCAAATATCGCTTCCATTACAAGTTATAGGATAATTTTTCTTCAATAAGAAAACAACGGAACCATTAAGTATCAAATACTCGTGAATGATTCTGTTATCCTATTGGACTTGTACGGAAGATGTATAAGGGTTGTTTCATCTTATTAATTACGTAGTTCCATTTATTATTTATCATTCTTGTAGACAACACAACCTGGGCGACGCTGTTCTAGACTCGCGGCCTAGTTGGGAAGTACGAAATAACATGGAGTCGCCACCCGGTGTGAACCGGGACAAAGATTTAAGGCCGCACTCACCCCTCGCAAGGGAAGACCTCAAACCGTTGGGTTCGGAATGGTCCCTTACTTATGTCACTTGTGATGATATAATTTGTGCCATTAATCAACCGAGTCTACTCAATAATCATGATCTCGGGTACTTAGATCTAACATGCTTTCATCCAAATAATTCCACGCAATATAACACAACGAGCATATTGAACCATTCAATTGAAATAAACAAATAACTATTTGAATATAAACATAAACTAAGCAACCTATCATGCATAAAACTAACATTATCATGCTTTGACAATAAATAATAAACTAGGACAAATCATGCTTTAAACAATAGATAAGTAACCTACAAACTATAACATGCTCAAATACAAATTTGGATGAGACGAGATATGTATATCTTAAGTGGTACGTGGCGTTGTATCCCGAGTGCAGACCGCACTACCGTCCATTCGGAATCGGCTACGGAATTTACGTCCGGGTTTCCATCCGATATACCCCAAAAGGGAACACATGTCCCGCTCATCCAATAATCACATCATGCCTCAAACGACTCTCATGCAATAATATATTAAAAATAAATAAAAGAAACGAAAGATAATAGATAAAAGGGTGCCCTCAGGTCTAACCTCTTTTGTCGTCTCAAGAAAGCACGTTACACGGCCGTCGGAAGGGTTGTTACTCCGCAACTTTTCTGGTTCACTAATCCAACGTTTTTCCTCGTCGTTTCGCTGTTCGGGCTACTGTTTTCACTCCGCTTCGCTGATGTTTTGGGATTTCCGGGACTGTTTTTGATAACCTATTTCACGGTTTAGAGGGCTGTTGAAGCTTGGCAGTGAACGTGTGCATGGGCTGGTTTGGTTTGCTGGCTGTGAAGTTTGGCAGTGAATTGAGCTACTGGTTACGTGAAGGGGTGTTGCATGAGAGGGACCGAGAGGTTGTGAATTGAATGGAGGGTGCAAGGGCAGTTGGCGTGAGGTCTTAAGCTGAAAGGCTGATGAATGAGTTTGTGGCGTGATGAAGGGATAATGAGGTTAGCTGCTAGGTGGCTTGAGGGCTGCTGTGTGAGTGCACTCAGAGGGCTGTTTTAAGGGGGAACTTTATGTAGTGTTTTTGGTGCTGTTTTAGGGTGGTTTTAGGGCTGTTTTATGGGTTGTTTTGGGTTAGTTTCGTGGCGCTTGGATGAGGGTTTCGTGGGGTTGTTGGCTTATGAGTGGGTGATGGCTAATGAAGGCTAGGCAGTCTGCTTGGTTTATGCGTGAAGGGAGATGGCGTTGAGGGGCAGTGGGCTTTGTGAGGCGTGATGGGCTGATGGCGTTGAGGAGCAGATGTCTTTGTGAGGCGGATTAGTGGTGCGATGGCAGTGGCTGTTGGAGCAAGTGTGCGCTGAACAGTGAGGGTTTCGGTCTGGCGAGCAGGGCAGGTGGCTAAGTGGATTGAATGATGTTCATGGTCGAAGTGGGACTTTTCTATGGTGTCGTGTATGCTTGATTACTACGGGGGAGAGTGGTGGCTGGTACATGATGAGGCTAAGGGTTAATTGATGAAGGCTATATGAGGGCAGTGGCTCATTAGGGTTTGTTTTCTTTGATTTTGCCGAGAGTAAGGGGAGTCGTGAGGTCTAGGTCAGGGGGCTGCTCATTGGTGTGTGTTGGCTGTGAAGCGCAGTGGTTGTTAAAGGCTAGGGTTTGTGTTGTTGTTTGAGTATGGCTGCCCGAAGTGTAGGGTTTTTATTTTCTTTCTGAATGTCGTATGAGGAGTGTGTAGAGAGGAGGAAGGAGAGCCTTAGGGTTTTTTTAATGTTATGTTTATATATCGAGGGAACTAGGGTTTGCATGATTTAATTAGGAAGGGAAATCAATTAAATTAGGTGTGTTATTTTAGGTAAGGATATTGTATTTTTGGTGGGTAATTTCATTAAACTGGTGATTAAATTATTAAATTAGGAATTATTTTATTTTGATTGATTTTAATTTGGAAGTGAATTATTTAATTTAAATTTGTTTTATTTAATTTGTGAAATGATTTTATTTAATGTTTTATTTAAATTGGTATATTACTAAATTAATTTATTTAATTGGGTATATGACTGAATTAATTAATTAATTTTAATTTCAATTTAGTTATTTCATTTAATTTCAACTTGGTTATTTAATTTAATCTAATTGGTTTTTGAAATTGATTTTAATTTAATTTCTTTGGGTTTAATTGGTTATTTACTTTAATTTCGATTTAGTTATTTAATTGGTTTAATTATTTAATTAGTTTGTGAATTTGATTTAAAATTTGTGACATGTGTTTTAGATGTTTTAATTCTTTTAAATTCAATTTGTGACGTGTGTTTTAAAACGGAGGTCCAACAAGCGAACCCGAAGCTAATCCAGTGAATAAGAATTAATCAAAATACCGGTTCCCTTCCGACGATCGTTTCCCGCAACTTCCTCGACTAAAAAAGTAGTGCCTCCAACTGAGACTCATCATCGGGTTTCACATGCAAAAATGCAATGCCTACAATTCTCACATTTGACTTCAATAAGTCAAGTCCTTTCTACAATAGTTAACATCTGATGTTACACACCAAGTAATAAAACGATTTTATTACTTAGAATTGTAGGAAAGATATTCTATTAAATAGAATACAATATTCTATTAAACAGAATAAACGATAAACTTTTACTTATACTTCCGAGGTGTAAGTAATTTCCATTATATAACTATTATACAAAAGAAACATTCAAATCTTAAACTTTTCAAGATTCGGATTTTTCTACCTATACATATCATATATGCAACTGTAGAAAATAATGGAACATTTAATTAAAGAGATGAATCAGTGTTACTGGAGTATAACCCCAAGAGTATTGAAACTAATTCGGTAACATTCAATATCAAACGAATCAAATCATATAAGATTCAATTGCTCCCACTACTCAATTCCATCAAGATGGAATCGTGGGAGAATAATATTGAATATGAATCATATTCACTGTATAACCTTAGAACTAATTGCTTTAAATTCAAATGTTTGATCGTATCAAATATCTTTGAATAGTTCAAAGACATGTAATGAATTTTAAGGATCAAGTTTTCAAAATACTTTAGATTGAATATATTTGAACAAGTCAAAAATGTTCAATCTTCGTTTCATCAGAACAGATTGAAAGTTCTTGATACTTCAAGACTTTCAATATGTGTTCCTTCAGAAACACGTAACTAAGTTATGACAATTCATCAACCAAGTTACGAAATAAAGAAAACTACCTTAAGCAATTATTATTATTAAAACTACATACATTCAATGTATCAATTTAAATAATTTGGTGGTCCAATGACAATCATTGTTAAACGAGATCTTAATCACTTTCCTGAGTACAATATTCATTAAATGGATAAGGATGTGTGGTGTGATCTAGTATCAAACCATCCTTTACCATACGGAATAAGCATCCAATGCTTATGTGATTAAATTCATAAAGCACCGTTCTAAATTATTTACTTTACCGAATAATTTTTCTTAATGTTTATCTCTACGTCAATGACACTACTAG
Source organism: Zanthoxylum bungeanum (assembly GCA_019454045.1). NCBI lineage: Eukaryota > Viridiplantae > Streptophyta > Magnoliopsida > Sapindales > Rutaceae > Zanthoxylum > Zanthoxylum bungeanum. Next base: position 7,648 of record SKCR01044592.1, on the reverse strand, counting down.
TTATTATAAAATATATAACAATTGTTTATAAAGAACAAATGACTATCCAATAGTCGCAAGTTCCGATATCAAATATCAAAACAATCGTTAACCAATATTTCAAATAACTAGATGGGAGATCTGGTATCCAATACCTATAGTTGTAGTATTGTGAAAATCGATATTTTCTATACACAAATATACGCATCTCTTTTCTTTAGCTTTACTATTTGCAATCAACTATTCAAACAATTGTAAATAACTGATTAGCAAATTGTGTCAGACACATTACCTCTAAAGGTAATTAAAGCTTAGAAACGTCATTACTAGATAAACAAATACCTAATAGGGCTTTCTAAATGCCAGTCAAGAATCTCGAGACATGAACTAATTCAAGTCAATTCTTACTGCATAAGAAACTATTGTCTCTAAAGTATCATATCCTAAAGGGGATATCTATCTAGATAATCTAGCATGACTTAGAAGCTAAGTCATTAACCATCTTGATTTTTCAAGAAAATCAGAACAACAGTTCCCGATGGTTTAAACCAATCTAATAATATCCTAGTCTATTAGTATCTAGAACCTATTCTAGAATAATTGCAACCAAGAGTCTAGTCAGATAACATATCATAATATGTGTGCAGTGAATAAAAGTTTAATTCTATATAAACAATAGAATAAGGAAACAAACAAGCGGCAATTTCCAAAATAACATACACTGCCTAAGTTATGGAATATTTTAAACTTAGCAGTGCCTCCCACTATTTTTACGTAATTCCATAATCCCCAACGGAAAGACGAGAATTCAATAATTAAATCGAATTCCATAATGGGAATAGGACCCCATGAATATATTTCGACTCACAGTAGAGGCACGGTCTCGCCGACGTATATTCACAGGTAGACAACTAATTGTCAATCACTTACTAGTGACTCCAAGATTCCGGTCCTGGCCGTTTCTCGTTGTCGCTGCGAAGGGAGGCCCACAAGGAGACGTACCAAGGTTAAACTCGTCAATGATAAACTCAAGTTACTTGCGTAACCCTGACAGCTAGGGCACGTTCAGGATTCCGCTTTCGCTTGAATTTATCTAGTATCTAATATACATTCGGCATAAATAAATTTCTATCAGCTACATCCTCACAGCAGAGGCACGGTCTCGGATGTAGTCAACGAAAATATATTATAAACCGTATTGACAAGACGGACCAAGAAACAAGTATTCCAAATACTAGTACTATAAAACCTTATTAAGCGGGGATATTCCATAAAGTGTCATACACCCTAAATCTAATCAAATTAGATTATAACAAGCATGTATAAAGTCAAGAAAACATGATTAAACATTGAATAAAACAAGCTAATCATTTTATGGAGGCCTAGAATCAGACTGGCTCTGATACCATTTTGTAGGGGTTTTTAGGGCAGAATTCGGTAACGCAGCGGAAGCGGCGGAAGATCGTATCTTCCGATTTCAAAACTTTTCTCGGATTAATTAAATAAACATATTTATTTAATTATCCAATAATCAAATTATGAAATAAAATTCAAATGAATCATATTCAAGTGAGTTTACCGAAATGCCCTTACATTGGTATTTTGTCCATTTTAGTCCGAAATTGATCTAATCAATTTTGAATGATTCTAAATCATTTCTAAGATGAACTTAGCATGTTCAAAACATCAAAACACTAAAAGCACCAAAAATCCCCAAAATCTAATCCTTGGCCGAGAGCACCTCCAAGGTGTGCCATTTGTGCACTTTGTTATTTCATGCATCAAAACACATCAAGATGTAATCCAATGAACATGAAACTTTATATGCATCATATAAACATCCAAATACACAACATATATGAAAACCCCTAAATTTGGAATTGGTCATGAACCCTAATTTTTCAATTTCTTCAAATTGGACAAATTAGACCAAATTGGTTAAATCAATTACTTCAATCATGTTTCTTCCATCCAATGAAAGTCTCAACACAATGAAACAACTATAGAACAATTCTAGGTCATTTAAGAGTGGGTCAATAACTCTAGAATGGCAACAAGGTTCTAAAACCTTAAAAAAATGCTTATTACTACACTAGTAATAAACTTCCAACATCATACATGCATATCACCTTCATCAAACTTTTATCCATCAAAAGTACAAAGAATAAAGAATAGAAAAACTCAAGAACATCACAAGATGTTGCCCACAACAAGAGGAACAAATTACTCTCTAATGGAAGGTTGGAAATACTTACTAAATTCCAAGCTTTTCCTTGTTTTTCTTTTCTTTTCTCTCTACATTCTTTGCCTTGTTTTAATGGAGTTTTGATAAAGTGAAAAGGTTAATGAAACCATAAAATAAATGAAACAATATATACTTCAACAACATTAGCCTTGGCCGAAATTTTGTGAAGAAATAATATCTAGATATTATTTTTGTTTCATTAAAGTTACTTTATCAACTTGTTACTTTAATCATCAAACAATTTAAATGAATAAAGCAAGTCAACAATTGCAACTCAAAAATATAACCATTATATTTAATTAAGGGTGTTGGCCGAATTTGAGAAAAAGAAAAGGAAATTAATATTTCAATTTTTAAACAATTAAAAACAAATATCTTAAGAAGTCAAAACCATTTTGACAACCTTTTCCTTTAAGTATAAAGTCAAACATTTACACTTATAATCATTTCCTAACTTTATCATTGGATGATATATTTATATTTTAATAATATTAATCATTTAACAATTAAGTAATTAAATAAATAATTAAATACAAATATCTCAAATATATGTATATATTTACTTTAAATATCTCAAATACATATATTAATGATATATGTCAAATACCTTTATTTGACTATTTATTAATGTGTATTTAATAATATCATATATTAAATACAAATACACATTTATTAGGAAATGACGGTTCGGCCCGTTCGCATGTATTTTTCGTTTAACGTTTAAACGATTTGTAAATAATCATCATTATTCACAAATGTTGCCCTAGTGCTCTACGAGTATGTTTCATTATTGAGACTCTCTAGATTCAGGTATATCCGTCACGAAATCCAATTTCATGTGCATAATCTATCCACCCGTAGATTATGACGATCACGGATAAACTAGCTGAATCATACAGGTCGAGGTCATTGCATACATATAATCTCTCCGTCACAGGTATCCGGATAATCCCAGAGATATAGATGTAAACGTCAAATCTCTATAGGTATTATCTCGTCGACGTATCAATTAACAATCTTTAAATAACACTCGGAACTTACTTCTGATGTATACTGTGGCCACAGATTTAACAGACTGCTAATTATATATGGACTACCTATACTCTGTACACAGAACTGACGAATCCTATCTTGACACACACAGGATATCCTGAGGATCGATCCACACCCAACGAACAGGCGGAGGTCTGATCTAAATAGATCGGTGACGTGACTGCCATCTAAGTATGAAGGATATCTCATACATCCACAGTGGTGTCTCAAGTCGAAGGACCACTATGCTACTCAACCCGGGAAGATTCTTATTGACGTTGGTGTACCATCCATTAAGAATCTTCGGTGAGCCGTTCAGTGTTTATCCATTATAAACACCTACACGTCTATACGAGTCTCCCTAGACTCATGGTTCATTGGGATAAACCATCAGACTAATTCACGATATACGACATGTACTGGTCTCAACGGATTTGACTAACCGACCCGTGTTAGCAAATCTTGACCAGGAACTATGTTTGATAATATTCATATAGCAGTGACACTTCCCAATGTCAATTACAAACTAACTTTGTAACTGTGTACTGCATTATATATTATCGGGCCTTTGTCTAATATATACATATCACTAAACCACATTTAGTTTCAATCTAATCGTAATCAGATCGAATACGTATATAAGAACAAGAGGTGCAACCATAAATAAGTAATATTATGGAATAACGAGATGTTCGTATTCATGAATCAGACATAAATACGGTCCGGATTGGCGTTCTAAGCACCAACCCCAACATATAGCGGTATCCTTGATTAGTCAGGTTTTAAATAGTGAATATATATTTTTAAGGGAGATTAATCTAAATAGCAATAGTAAAAGAATTACCTTTCACCCTAGTTGGGGAAGTTACCTCCTCATGTGAATAGTAAAAACTGAAAAAGTAAAGAAAGTAAATTACTATTATTACAAAAAGTAATTAAAATTATTACAAAAGTAAAAACTAAAAATTAAAACGAAACTTAGAGATAGAAGAACTCCCTATTTACATAAAAGAAATGGGAGAGAATGGTACAACAAAATCTGAAATCTCGAGCTCAATTTATAGGCGCGGGCAAGCTTCCAGCGTCGCGACGCCAAGGCCTTTGGCGTCGCTACGCTGGAACAGTGATGCGTGGCACGCTGAGGGCTTGACACGTTGCGAGGCGGCTAAGAGGATAAGACGACACGTGGCGTGGCGGCTAAGAGCTCAATTATTATACTGACGTGGCGATGACGTGGCAAGGCGGCTGAGATCAATTGTCGGCACCGTAGGATTGCGACACGTGTCGCGGCGTGATTGGCTGATGATGACGTGGCATGTTGACTCGGTTGACCAACTGATGTGGACAATGACATGGCACGACGCGTGGAAGGGTTGACTCGTTGACCGATGACGTGGCGATGACATGGATGACACGTGGCACACGTGGTAATTGTGAGTGTCGGCACCGTAGGATGATGACACGTGGCATAGCGCACGTTAGCATCTCAGCTGTGATAGTGACACGTGGCACGGCGCATGTTAGCAAAGTCAAACTTCTCAAATTCTGATACGTTGACCCGGCGCACGTTAGCAGACTCCGGTGCAAGTTAGGCGTCGCGACGCTAAAGTATTGGGCGTCGCGACGCCGAAAATGACCAAAATGCCCTTTTTGCCAATTTTCACAGTTTTGCTCCAAATCACCTCCAGAATGTCCTGAAACTTTATTTATCTACAAAATAACACAGAGATATAGATATATTCACAAGACTCAAGAAACTATACAAAATATTAGGTTAAATGAGTGGGAAATAGTGATAGATTTACCACTCATCAGTATACCGATGCAAGTTTCCAAACCGATAAAGATGACTGTAAGTCTTAATTCGGGTACATATTTTGTTTGAATAACGGAGCAGTAAGCTGGAAATCTTCCAAGCAATATACTGTTGCCGATTCAACAACAGAAGCGGAGTACATTGCTGCAACTGAAGCAGCAAAAGAGGCAGTTTGGATCAGTAAATTCCTAATTGGATTAGGAGTAGTTCCGTTAGCAGCTGAGCCCGTTCCATTGTATTGTGACAATAACGGGGCTATAGCGCAGGCTAAGGAACCAAGGTCTCATCAATGATCCAAGCATGTTCTTCGACGTTTCCATCTGATTCGTAAGATCATACATCGTGGCGATGTGAAGATCGAGAAGGTCGCATCAGAGGACAACTTTGCAGATCTGCTGACGAAAGCTATTCCTCAGCAAAAGTTTGAGCGACATGTACATAGTTCAGGTGTTAGATGCTTGAGTGACTGGCTATAGGTAAGTGGGAGATTGTTGGACAATTATGACCCATAGCATCACTATTTGTAAAAGACATTGTGGTTTTTGTAAAAATTAACTATGTGACAATGGAAATTGCATTTTATCATTTGTAATTTGATTACTTGAATATATAAATGATAAAAGTCCTTATGATTAGTTCCAGATTATTAGATATGAGACAATATCAATCCATAAAGGTTTAATCATTAAATATCCCTAGTCGTAGTATTATCGAGACTGGACATCGATAATGCAGAATAGACTAGTATTGCACTTGTGCGTGTTATGGAAGCGTAACAACATAGTTCTCATTTATTTAAGCATTGGATACTTATGCAAGTGTGATAGGAGGTTGTGTTTACCGATGGTACGGAAACAGCTTCGCTCTGGATAGACCCCTCGGAATCTCATTGGTAGTATGACTATGTGTCTATGGGAATATGAATCAGGGTAGGTGTATTTAGTCTTAACCTGAGACTTGCATCGCTAGTACTTGCGACAATCAATACGTTTTGGTTTTGGTCGTCCGGGACTTTAACAGGTTCTGTGTACGCCTCTTTTTGGTTTATTGAGAATCGTAGTGTATTGGGTGTGATGTCAAGACGGAAGTATCACTTCAGTCATATGGAGATGATGATCACGCAAGGATACATAACTGGTACTCTAATGTGTTGCAACCATCGAGATAATATGACAAGGTCATGATTATCCGATTAAAGAGACTAGTTGCTTGTGATCCGATATATGCTTCATACGGGCCAGACACTATTCCAGCCATAGGCCTTGCATGTGACATCCGATACTGGATCGCAATACACAATACTACTTATACTACGCCTGACAAAGATTAAATATTCCTTTAAGAATATTTTTGGAGAATTGGGTAGGCACGATGCTTTGCTAGAAGCCAACCATATCTCGTAAATCGGTAAAAACGTGGCACGAGGTACGCACGTGTTTGGATAGTCCGATGACCGAATTTACTGCCAACATATCCGGGGATCTCATGGGTCGCTTCCCGAAGATTCACCGATGACGTATGATTCGAACATAATTAATCTAGGATTAATTAAGGAGAGATTTTATCTGGGATAAAATACTATTTGAAGAGAGAGAGAACGATTAATTTGGAATAATCGATAAAATAATATATTCGATATATTAAATGAAATTAGAGTTCATAACGGAATTAAAATTGGATTTTAATTCGGGCGAACGAATTAATTTAGAATTAATTCGCATGCGATGTGAATAGTAATTTTGCTAGGCATAATTATTAATTAAATTTGATTAATTACGTCGCAACGGAAAATTCGTTCATTCGGAATTAACGAACCCGAGCCCGGGAGTGTTTGCGGGCCCACTCAGATTTTGAATTCAAGTGGGGCCCACAAGTCACATCAAGTCACATCACTAGTCAATCATTTACCTTTATGGTGATGGAAGTTAGTGTTGGAATTGATGGAAACTTGTTTTACACTCAAGTAGATAAAGTGATGGAGTTTTACCAATTATTAGATTTTGGTATATCATTTGATTTTTGAATATCAAATAAACAAGTCAACAAAATCACTCCATCTTGCTCTCTCTCTTTCACGCCCAAACCACCAAACTCTCTCCTATTTTGGCTTGGCGAATTCGTCAAGAAGAGAAGGAAGAATTGTTGCAATTTTTCTAAGTGCTAGTACACCACAAGAATCATATAAGGTGATAGGGAAACCATTCCCAAGAGCTTGGAATCTCAAATCTGAAAGCTTGGAGCTTGGATTCATCATTCAAAGAGGAGCTTGGAGGAACTTCTCAAAGCAAATTTTTTGTTCTACACACATCCTACATCCGATCGGTTGTAAGATATTTTCTGTTATACTTCTTCTTGTATTCACATGATTTTATGCTTAAATTGATCTTGGGATGACCTTAGAAACCCAAAAACTACAACTTGTCCACTAGGGACACCTAGGGGTTTAAAGGCTTGTTGCATAGCGGTAATCTCAGCAGAAACGGGCTTTGTTCCCGATGTCCCCCAATGGGCCTCCTGTTCAGACCATAGAATTTTCTATCTCTGCCTCTTCTTCCTCAATATCCATGACAGTTTCC
>SKCR01044591.1:0-71897 GCA_019454045.1 Zanthoxylum bungeanum | reverse complement strand
GTGGACTGATACTGTCTCATATCATCTCAATCCAGGAACTAATCATAGGGACCTCTCTTCATTTATATATCTATGGTGATCTAATCACAAATGACGAGAGTGCAATTTCCTTGTTACATAGTTAATTTGCTACAGCAACACAATGATCTGTGCAAATAGTGACGCTATGGGTCATATTATCCAACACCTAGAACTCAAGGAATATTTTCCTCTCTAATAGTAAGTTGGAGAAACTTACTAAAAATCCAAGCTTTTCTTGATTTTCTTTTTCTTTCTCTCAAGCTTCTTCGTTTTCTATCAATGGAGTTTTTGATAAGTGTTTTAAGTTAATGAAACCCTAAATTAAAAGAAACAATATAAACCTCCTACATTAGGGCCTGGCCGAAAATGGGTATATCAAAATATCAAGATATTTTCTTTTTGTTTCATTTAATAACAATTGCCAACTTATTTTAATGATCATTACACTTTAATGATATATATTCAACCAAGTCAACAATTGCAACTAAGTCATTAAAGTAAATATCATAACTTTAAAATATTTATTTTAATTAATTTAATCATTTAACAATTAAATAATTAATTAATTAATTATTACAAATATATCAAATATATGTATTATATTTACAATAAATATCAAATACATATATATATTTATGATATTAGTCAAATATCTCAATTTGACTATTAATTAATGTGTATTTGAATTAATCATCATTAAATGCAAATACACAAAAAATTAGGAAATGATTATCGGGTCCCTAACACATGTATTTTTCGTTTAATCTTTAAACAACTTTATAAATAATCAATAGTATTTATAAACGTTGCCCTAGTGCTCTACGAGTATATTTCATTAGTGAGACTCTCTATATTCGTAAATTATGACGACCACAGATAAACTCGTTGAATCATACAGGTCGAGGTCATGGCAATATATAATTCCTCTGTCACATGTATCCGGTTATATCCTAGAGATATAGATGTAAACGTCAAATCTCTATAGGGACAACCCTGTCGACGTCTCTATTAGAAATCTCTAAAAGAACACTTAGAACTGACTTCTAAAGTGTACAACGGGCCCATGATTTTATCTGATTGCTAATCATATGGACTACCTATGCTCTGTACATAGAACTGACGGATCCTATCTCGACACACACAGGACACCCTGAGGATCTATCCACACCCAACGAACAAGCGGAGGTCTGATCTAAATAGATCGGTGACGTGACTGCCATCTAAGTGTGGAATATGTCTCATGCGCCCACAGTTGTATCTCAAGTAGAAGAATCACAAGTGCTACTCAACCTGAGAAGATTCTTATTGACATTAGTGTACCATCCATTAAGAATCTTCGGTGAGTCGTTCAGTGTTTATCCGCTATAAACACCTACACGTCTATACGAGTCTCCAAGACTGATGGTTCATTGAGAAACCATTGGAATCATATATTCTTGTATACGACATGTACCGGTCTCAACATGTTTACTTTACTAACCAAGTAGTGTAAACATTGACCAGGAACTGTCTGAGAATGACAACATCATGATACAACTCAATGTCAGTTGTGACGCTTTTGCATCAACATCATGACTAGTCATTCTAATGTCATTACGTCTTTACCATATTAAAAGATATATTCTATTACAGAAACTGCTTATATTATTCATAATAATAACGTTTTACAGTAGTATTCTCAAAGAAATACAACCGGAAATTGACGCTCTGAGCACCAATCCCAACAGTTTAAACCTTAAAGGAACATCTTTTTTGCTGTTCAACAGACATATTCTCAACGTTACATATCATTAATGACTTGAAATTGAAGAAATTAAAGGAGCAGAAGCTGGCATTTACATTACAATTGAAATTTAACATTCAGAATCAAACAAAACAAAAAGAAACCAATCAATAACAAAATGAAGAAATTATAATGATCACCTAATTCATTATTCTATAAACACGATCAATGGCCAAAAGCTTAAGCAAGCCATCAAAAGAAACACCTTCATTCTCATCGCCACAGCCCAATTTAGTCATAGCCTTAATATCATCATCAGTTGCAACAAAACCAGTCCAGTTCATGTAACTCTTCAAATCATCATGACTCAATCGCCCATAACCGTCCTTATCCATCACCTTAAACACATCCTCCATCAACCCACCTTCGAATTTTGATTTTGATTTTGGGTTACCATTTCCATATTCAAGAACACGTTCAAACTCCTCGTATTCAATGTAACTATCCTTGTTAAAATCCGCAACATATATCATTGTGCTAATAACATCCTCATCCTCGAAGGCGCGTCCGGCGTAAAAGGCACGTAAATTGTTATAGCTTATCTGCCGTCGTGGTCGGCATCGAGCACGTCGAACATCGGCTTGAAATGCGACGGCGTTGCCACGTCACGTGGCCTTAGAGTGCTACCGATTGGGCACATTATGTGGGTGAGAGATGCAATGAAAGAGGTGAATTTGGTGTTTTATATCTATATATAAGCATGCGGTGAGTCACGTGAGACCGTTAGAGGGCATGTGTATTTAGACCCAGCCACGGTTCTAGTTCGGAACCGAAACTGAACCAGTTGGAACCGGACGGTTCCGGTTCCAATCGGTTCTGGTTCCGGAACCAGAACCGTGATTGACCGATTCGGTTGGGGTTCCACCCTAATGCGAACCGGTCGGAACCGTATGATTCCTGTTAGAACTGTAGGGTTCCAACAAGAACCCTCCCAACGGCAAATAGCCGTTGGGTTTAAGGGGTATGACCGGCGTAAACACACACGTATAACGCAAGCGCACATATCGTTCAAGTAGTATAAAAAAATTGATCCCACGAGGACTTAATTCCTACTATTGTTATTAATTGTTGATACTATTTATTTACAAGTACATAATTATAGAGATGAGAGAATGATTGCTTGATTGGATGGTTGATGTGGATTTGCTAAATAAATAATACACAAAGAAAATACTAAGGAAAATAAACAAAAGACACAAAGATCTAAGGTTGTGACTCTACACAATATTATTATAAAGATGAATTGATTCTCTTATATATGTGTAATAAATCAGTTTGCTAACCTGGAACACGAAATTATGCAAAAGCCTATGTCGATGGTCAGCTGCACATACCCAGTATAATCCAATTAAACCATATGTCTATGTTAACCAAATTACTTGAATTCATTAAGATCAAGTTCCAATTGTGGTTACCCCCGCCCGACAGGTATATTCCTATCCTGTAAGGAAATCTATTAAAGGGTTATCTATCCTCAAGGAAGATCGTGAGCTATTGAATCTAAGGCTGAAACCTAAAATCTTTTTTCCAAGTTCATTTTAAGTTTACCACATCAATCTTATTGGTGATCAGGCAACAAGAAGCATTAAGCTTAAGGCTCAATAAACAAACTAAACAATTACCCATTATATAATTAAATCAATTATTAAGCTTGTTAATATTGTGTTTCATCACTTCCCTAGAATAAAAATAAAATGCTGGGGGTTGAGGATCCACCTTTACTATATCTAATTTAGAAATTTCCCTTATTATAATACATAAATTATCTGTGATATTACCAACCGATCATATAGGTGGTATCCTCATTAAGTCAGATTTTAATTAAGTCCAACCAGCCATAAAGGCGGTATCATTATTTGTCCATAAACCAGCCATATATGCGGTAATTATCTGTCACCTAAAGACCGGCCATATAGGCGGTGTCACATTATGTCAAATAAATAAAACCATCCATTAAGGCGGTAATCCTTTTAATTTGAATTATAATTTCCATATTATAATTAAGGAGATTAATCTAAATTTAAATAATAAAAGCTTCACCCTCCCCAGCGAAAATCTAACTACAAAACATAAAAGAAAAGAGAAGAAAAGAAACTACACTACTATTACTGAAAATAAAAATACATAAATTAAATACTGAAAATAAATATAAACAAGATGCAATCCTTAAATTCCTTACAAAAACCTAAGGAAAGCATGAGAATTACAAATGAAATGGTTTGGTATTTATAAGAAAATCTAAAGGCTTCCACCAATTTCTCCACCAATTGTTCCACCAAACACTCCACAAAATACTCCACCAAACACTCCACCAAACATGCCACAAGACACTCCAAAAAACACTCCACCAAACATGCAAACATGTTTTGTTGAAGTTTGACAATTATAAATTGTCATTTTCCATTTTTTTTATTTTTTGATAATGACTTTAGTAATTACACAAAATATATTGGATTATTCGTTAATTTCGGTCTTGAAAACTTCGGAATTCGAAAATATTTAAAATTTCAAAGTTGTAGATCTTTGAGTTTTCTTTAATCTGTAATTTGAATCAGGTCAATCGGATATCAGATGAAAAGGTTATGGCCAAAATACCAAACTTGCGCAAAATTAGAATTTAGGACTGCACTTCGTGAAGCGTACAGTAAATTTTCGATTTTGACCTTTTTTCCTCCGGATTTTATCATTTTTGCCCCGAGTTAATTCCATTAAGTCCCGATACTTTATTTATCTACAAAACATTCATCAAATCTGAGAAACTAAACAAAATATTAGGTAAAAGAGGCGGTAAATATTGATATATTTTCCGCTCATCACACCCTCAAATCTAACATTTTGCTAGTCCTCGAGCAGAACAACAAAATAAAATAAAATAAAAAACTGAGACTAAATTAAACTAAGCCACTTTCGTGGGGATCACGGTTGCATTTAGCGTATGCAACAAGCCATTAAACCCCTAGGTGTCCCTAGTGGACGAGTTGTAGTACAAACGTCTTATAAAAATAAAAAGATAGTAAAACTAATGCACACAAAAGCAAAAAGACAAGAGAAAAGAGAATAAAAAAAAATTAGTGACTAAACAGGTGAAACTTCTTATCTAAGTTAATAATTGTTTTGTTTCTTTCTAAATTACCGAATAAGTAAATTCTCCAATTATTTTTACCATTCTCCATATACACAGTCAACAAAATATTAATCAACTCATTTTGCCCACAATAGTCACAAGTGCAGTTGGAAAGAGAGTAATATTTTTGTCCTAAAGTTTTATCAGAATTCACACTTTTTTGTAGCAATGAAATATTTTTTTTTCTGATTTTTCTGATTTTTTTTTAATTTATATACAATATCTTACATCTATGTAGCGAGCTTTGGGCCAGTGACTCCCAAACTAGTTGGCTTTAGGGCACTAGGTGTTAAGACACCTTTACGGACTTAATTACTCAGACTTCAGATATACATATTTTTTTTGGCAACATCTTCGATCCATGTAACGAGCTTTGGGCCAGTGACTCCCAAACCAGTTGGCTTTAGGGCACTAGGTGTTAAGACACCCTTACAGACTTAATAACTCGGATCTCAACGTTTATACACATTTTTTTCTTTTTTTTATCCCATCGTTTTTTAGATGCTTCCTCCAATTAAACTAGAGCACTGAATATTACAAACTCGTCAATTACTTCTCATGTCCGTATGTTACCATGTATGTTGATAATACTTGTCAACTGAGCATATGAAGATCCATTTTAGTCAGTATTATGGAGAATTCACAAATTAAATAATTTAAAAGGAAATAAACAAAAAATTAACTTGTTTCGAAATAGGTTGAGATACGTCTCAGGAGTGGAAATTCCTTACTCGGCTATCTTTTACACCAATTTCACCTGATTAATCAAGTTAAAAACACAAAAACACAAAATATTTTTTTTGATTTTTGTAAAAATTTTCAATTTTTTTTTTGAATTTTTCGAAAAATTTTGGACTAAAAATAACATAATAAAAACAAGATACTATTAACTATTCCCTTCCCCCAAACCTAAATGAGACATTGTCCCCAATGTCTTAAACAGTAGAAGAAGAGTTTAGAAAACCGTACCTGGTTAGCTGAAATTCTACATCTAAATGAAAAGTTAAAGGTTATGATCCAGATTAATCTGACGCCTCTTACCACGATCATTATCGGACCAGATTATCTTGGAAAGAATATGGTCAATTTGTGGTTCAAAGGCTAAGATCTGATCAATTAAATCAGGGGCAGTTCTGGCAGTGAAGAGGAGTTCTTTTACAGGTTTTGACACGAATCCATTTCTCCGAGCATCATCAAGAAACACACAAAGAAAATCATAAAATCCATCAACATTGTACAGTCCAAGCGGTTTCTGGTGTATGTTCAAGTTTGCCCAAGATAGTACTGTAAAAATTTCCTCCATTGTGCCTAAGCCACCTGGTAAAGCAGTAAAAACATCAGCACGATTAATCATTTCTACCAGTCGTTTAGACATACCTGGCACAATAAGTTCCTCTCTGTTTGATGGTCCTATAAGATTTGCCTCCGCCAAAGGTTTTAGAATGATTCCCAAAACATGACTGCCTCCTTCCTGTACAGCCTTTGAAACGATCCCCATTAGTCCAAGATTGTCACCGCTATATACTAAGTGCATATTTCTTTCGGCTAAAATTCGACCAAATTTCTGTGCTGCTGCTACATATTGTGGCTTAGTACCAACACTAGTACCACAAAACACGCAGATATTTTCAACTCGTCTTCTTGATGTGGCTTCCATTTTTATGTATTTCTCTCTCAGTTCCGGATGCCTTCAAGAGTGCAATGATGAGTTGAATTTATAGTACCTGAAAAGGGTGAGTAATAATAGCACTAGATCTGTCAAATGACAATGAACGTTAAAATAAATCGTGAAAGTCAAAAAATATAGATCTTGTCGGCGAAAATAAAAGAAAGTAACAAAAGAAAAGAAAATTAGAGCAATTATTAAGGCAACGGAATTGTGTACGCAATACGCCACTCGTTTGGTATATAAATCCATTAGGATACGTCTCAAGAATCCATTCCTTACTCAGCCATCACTAATGACTTAAATCTCATCTTTGTGATTGCCAGACATCATTCCTCCTTAAATGCTTCGTTTGTGCCTTTCCCTACAAAAATAACACACAAAATTAAAAACTCTACAACATGTATACACAAAATGTAAAAATAGACATTAAAACAAATTGCATGGGTTGCCTCCCTACTAGCGCTAAATTTTTCGTCTTCAGCCAGATGTGACTGAAATCATCTGTTAAGGAGGTTTAAGCGTCGTTTTGGATGTCCGATTAAAGACAATCATGTGTGCGTTGCTTTTGAATGGTCTCTTCCAACGGTAAAGTGGCAAAAAGAGTTTTGTCTTATTCAATGTTTGTGCCATCTTTTTTATCTTTGTTACTCCAATGGTTCTTGAAAAGAAAGAAAGAAAATCAGAAGGTCTCGTATGGTGCTTGACTTTGAATGGAAGTTCCATTTTTTCAAGCTTCTGGGCGATATCTCTAATTTGTACTCCCAAAAACAGTGATGTTTCTCATGAAATCACTGGATCTTCAATTTGCTCCTCCATTTGTTGTGCTTCTTGCTCCACCTTTTCTTCGCAGATATATTTTAGGATTTCCGCATTAAGTTCTTCATCTGTCATCTGTGAAATGCTTGCTCCATAAATGTCAACCTGAAGATGTATAGATGTGTCTGATATTAGGTCATCATTCTATGAGGTTGATGTGACTGGCTCAAATAGATCTTCTTCAAATATCAATGCAAAGCATGCTCCAAGATCTTCATTTTGAAGATGGAAAGTTTCATCTTCACTTGTTGGTGCAGTTGGTACAAACAGCTCTACTTCTTCATCCTCGTCAGATTCTGAATAATAAAAATCAAACAGAGACTTTGCTGGTTTGGGCTCCTGAATTGATACCTCTGGTTCTTGATACTGGTCAGCCTCTTCTTCTTCTAAAGTGTCATCATGAAATGCTTGGTACTCGAAGGCTTCATCAGTGTCATTTGAAAATGCTCCTTGAGATATGTAGTTCTAGTCTTCTGTTAATTGTCTCGTTTGATCAGTCAGTCTCTGAATAGTTGCCTCTTGACTCTGAAACATTGCATCCCACTTTTCATTACTTTTCTTGAGCATGTCCACCATTTCTCTTATCATCTGTTTTTCCTCTGGTGAATATCGTTTTGGTTCTTGATGAATATCATAGGTGGATGATGGATAAGATAAAAAATGTGGTTATGTGAAATATGTTGGCTCTTCGTACCTTGATTGATTACGATAGTTCTGCCACTCTGAAATATATATGCATTGATCGCTCAGGTGGTTACCATCGCATATCACACATCTCACATGACGTTCTGTTGAGCAAATGTAGTATTGCTTGGTTCTGGCATCCAATGATAATTGTTGGGCTGGACAACATGCCTCAGAAAATCGAATTGTTGCTCCCTGAATAGGGGTGTATCTTCTTCTAGTAAAGCTCGTAATCTTTCTATCTCCCAATAAAGATCCATGTCAACCACCTGAAAAATAAAAGAAGGAAATAAAAATTACAGATAAAAAGAAAATTAGATACAAGTAAATTATATAGCTTCAAAATTAATAACTCAAGAAAAATAAGTCCCCGGAAACGGCGCCAAAAACTTGATCGGCGTAAACACACACGTATAACGCAAGCGCACATATCGTTCAAGTAGTATAAAAATATTGATCCCACGATGACTTAATTCTTATTGTTGTTATTAATTGTTGATACTATTTATTTACAAGTATCTAATTATAGGGAGAAGAGAATGATTGCTTGATTGGATGGTTGATGTGGATTTGCTAAATAAAGAATACACAAAGAAAATACTAAGGAAAATAAACAAAAGACATAAAGATCTAGGGTTGTGACTCTACACAATATTATTATAAAGATGAATTGATTCTCTTATATATGTGTAATAAATCAGTTTGCTAACCTGGAACACGATATTATGCAAAATCCTATGTCGATGGTCAGCTGCACATACCCAGTATAATCCAACTAAATCATATGTCTATGTTAACCAAATTACCTGGATTCATTAAAATCAAGTTCCAATTGTGGTTACCCCCGCCCGACAGATATATTCCTATCCTGTAAGAAAATCTAGTAAAGGGTTATCTATCATCAAGGAAGATCGTGAGCTATTGAATCTAAGACTGAAACCTAAAATCTCTTTTCCAAGTTCATTTTAAGTTTACCACATCAATCTTATTGGTGATCAGGCAACAAGAAGCATTAAGCTTAAGACTCAATAAACAAACTAAAGAATTACCCATTATATAATTAAATCAATTATTAAGCTTGTTAATATTGTGTTTCATCACTTCCCTAGAATAAAAATAAAATGCTGGCGGTTGGGGATCCACCTTTACTATTCTAATTTAGAAATTTCCCTTATTATAATACATAAATTATCTGTGATATTACCAACCAACCATATAGGTGGTATCCTCATTAAGTCAGATTTTAATTAAGTCCAACCAGCCATAAAGGCGGTATCATTATTTGTCCATAAACCAGCCATATAGGCGGTAATTATCTGTCACCTAAAGACCAGCCATATAGGCGGTGTCACATTATGTCAAATAAATAAAACCATCAATTAAGGCGGTAATCCTTTTAATTTGAATTATAATTTCCATATTATAATTAAGAAAGATTAATCTAAATTAAAATAATAAAAGCTTCATTATTCCCCAGCGAAAATCTAACTACAAAACATAAAAGAAAAAAGAAGAAAAGAAACTACTACTATTACTGAAAATAAAAATGCATAAATTAAATACTGAAATTAAAAATAAACAAGATGCAATCCTTAAATTCCTTACAAAAATCTAAGGAAAGCATGAGAATTACAAATGAAATGGCTTGGTATTTATAGGAAAATCTAAAGGCTTTCACCAATTTCTCCACCAAACACTCCACAAAATACTCCACCAAACACTCCACCAAACATGCCACAAGACACTCCACAAAATACTCAACCAAACATGCAAACATGTTTTGTGGAAGTTTGACAATTATAAATTGTCATTTTCCATTTTTTTTTATTTTTTGATAATGACTTTAGTAATTACACAAAATGTATTGGATTATTCGTTAATTTCGGTCTTGAAAAATTCGGAATTGAAAATATTTAAAATTTTAAAGTTGTAGATATTTGAGTCTTCTTTAATCTGAAATTTGAATTAGCTCAATCGGATATCAGATGACAAAGTTATGGCCAAAATACCAAACTTGCGCAAAACTGGAATTTAGGACTACACTTCGTGACGCGTACAATAAATTTTCGTTTTTGACCTTTTTTCCCTCCGAATTTCATCATTTTTGCCCCGAGTTGATTCCATTAAATCCCGATACTTTATTTATCTACAAAACATATATAAACACATCAAAATGTTCATCAAACCCGAGAAACTAAACAAAATATTAGGTAAAAGAGGCGGTAAATATTGATATATTTTCCGCTCATCAGGCAGGGAGCCGTTTGGCTCCTTGCCCCTTAAATTAAAAAAATTAAATGGTCGTTGGCCATTGATTTTTATTTTTTTATATTAAATAATTCATATTATACCCATAATAACGGTTATATTTATGGGTATTTTTGGTATACAAAAAATTCTAAAACACTATAAATAAGATTATTTTTCATTATTTCAACACACCAATTTCTCAACTCTCTCAATTCCTACAGTTCTCTTATTCTCAATCTCAATTAGTTATTTTCATTTGCAATTAATCAATTTTCTTATTCTTCTTACTTATTTCTTAAACAAAAAATGACAAGCTCATCTGAGAACATAATGTCAAATATGCCAACCCAAAAGAGCGGCCTTAGTGTCGGTTCACAATCACGGAGAAAAGAAGTTAAGGCTCGTTCCTCGGATGTTTTCAAAATTCATTTTCATTTAGACCACCAAGACGTTGAAAGTTCAAGAGCAGTTTGCAACCATTGTGGGGTTTCCTACAAATTTTCTGGTGGATACGGCAATATGATCAAGCACATGGAAAGACATCATGCGATTGAACTTGGAATTGATACGACGCAAACTCAAATGGCCAGGTACGCATCATCTAGTAGATGTACGAGTGCTGTAGATTTATTTAAATATTCTGATGCAAAAAATAGAGAAGAATTTGCGAAATTAACTTGTATGGCACATTTATTTATTCTTGAAAGTTTGAATATTGTTTGTACTCTCGATGAATATGTTGACAGTAGCGATCCTAATGATATTGTTTTGTTCGAAGCCATTACTCCTATAAAGGTATAATAGTTGAATTATTTTAGAGAAATTTCTTTACTTTATCTTATTACTGCTGTTTTTTATCCTAAATTTAAATTAGAAGGTTTGAATAGTATTTTACAAGCTTACTATGGTTATTTAGGAATATTAAATGAAATTGATATTACAAGAATAATAGTGAGAATAAGAAATGATTTAATTGAGTTATTTAATGATTATATTGTAATATATAACTAAGGAACATTAGGTGAATCTAGTAGTAAAGAACCAGTAATTCAAACAAGACTTAGTGCAGGGGATTGTTGGTTACTGCAATGAAATAAAAAAGCTAGGGATACGACAACTAATAACCCCGAATTAGATAATTATTTATCTACAAATTTCGAGTTTCCTACTGAAAGTTTAGTTAGTATAAATTTTAAAATCCTTGAATGGTGGAACCGACATCAAAATATATATCATGTTTTATCTATTATTGCTAAACAAATATTGACATCACATATTTTCACCGTTGCGGTTGAGCAAGCCTTCAGCTTGGGAGGCAATATATTGGAAGCTAGACGATCTTTATTACATCCAAGCACTCTAGAAGCAACAGCTTGTGTGGATGATTGGACTCGAGCTGATCTGAGACAACAAGAAGATGCCCCCGATGATTTTGAAGACTTTTCGATAATGCATCTGCAACAACAAGTGCAAGCGGAACCGGAGCTGAAGGATCAACTGATAATGATGATTGATATTTGATAATTACAAAATTGTAAATTTCCAAAGGGGGAATATCTTATAATTGTAATGGAAGTACGTGAGCTTTAATTCCTCTCACCCCTGGAGGATACGTAGGCAACTTAAATTTTTTAAAATTTAAGTTCAAGCTCTTTAATTTAATAATTTTATTTATTTATTAAATTAATCTAATTTACTTTAATTTATTTTCACATTTTTTATATAATTAAAAAAAAGGTTCGAACCGAACCGGAACCGAACCGCCGGGCAGGTCTAGCATCGAACCAATCATATAATAATATTTTACTACGAATGATATAATATTAATAAATTAATAAATAAATAAAAGTGGCTAAAATATTTAATACAACTAGAATTAAAAAGTAGGCAGACTTGAAGTGACTGAAATAAAACCTCCAAAAGGAAATTCACACCAGAACCGACCACGACTGAAAAAAGCAAAGTAACAAGGCCCAAGTCAAAGACCCAACAACTCCACAAAACCGAAAACCCAAAAACAAGCAAATAAATAAATGAAAAAAAAATGTTTTTAAGGAAGGAAATGATTCCTTTATAATCATCACCCTTCAACTTCCATTTCCCCCACCAAACGACGTCACTTCATCCGTTCACTTCCATTCCCGATATCTCTTTTATTTATATCTGGATAAGGTAAATTTTCTCTCAAATTCAAATCCAATTTGCATTATCAATCTTGGAATATTTCAGGATCTTTCCACCAAAACGATGTCGTCAACTCTGATTTCGAATCCGGTAACGAACTCTGATTGCTCTAAAAGAAAAAAGAAAAAGAAACCAAAGGAATCACAACAAAACCAAACCCGTTGGAAATCCGAAGCTCAGCAACAAATCTACTCCTCAAAACTTATTGAAGCTTTAAACCACGTCAACGGAGCCAGTGTCGCGAGCTCTGGCGCGTCACCTTCGGCTCCGCGCCAAGGGCGAGCCGTGCGTGAAGCGGCCGACCGGGTGCTCGCCGTGGCGGCTAAAGGGCGGTCCCGGTGGAGCCGAGCCATTTTGACTAATATACTCAGGCTCAAGTTTAGGAAACATAATAAGAGAGCGAACAAAATTAAGACTCCTCCATCTATTACCGGGAGTAGCCGGTCAAAGAAAGCGGGATTTAGCATTTTGAGGTTGAAAGCGAATGGTTTACCGGCAGATCAACGAAAAGTTCGTGTTCTTGGCCGGTTGGTTCCCGGTTGCCGTAAGCAATCGTTACCAATAATTCTAGAAGAAGCCACTGATTATATTGCTGCTCTAGAGATGCAGGTTCGTGCCATGACTGCTCTCACTGTGCTTCTCTCCGCCGCCCCTCCCGCCACATGATGGTGACACTTGTTAATTACCATGTATAATTTTTATATTTTTATCTCTCTTACCCTAATCTATTGTTGAATACTTTTTTTTTTTTGGCTTTTATTAAAATAATTATATTTCCTCTTAGAGTATTAATAATTCACTCTAATTACAAACAATCACATGTTTAAATTCTTATAGACTACTATTTAAGGGTGGCAATGGGCTGAGCCGGATCCGGACTTTGATAAATCCGGTCCGAGCTCGGCAAAAAAAAGCTCGGGCTCTAGAAAAGCCCGGCCCGGGTGTCTTCCGGGCCGGGCTTTATCCGGAGCCTTTTTTAAAAAAAAATTAAAAACATAAAATACAAAATACATTCACACTATATGCAAAGACAATTCACATAAATCAAAAATTTCATCGATAAATTAACAATTTAAATGTTACAAATAAATAAAAATGCTACAAATATTATATATATATATATATATATATATATATATATATATATATATATATATATATATATATATATGTTTTTTTAAGGTTTTGGCCCGGCCTTTTCTGTCACCCTTACTACTATTGGCAGTGATTTTTGGTACCTAACACCCGACCCGAGGAGGTTAAACATTACAAGAATAAACCACAATGATGATTTTAAAATGTGGTTAATTAGTGTCATTAAACGAAATTAACATGCATTAAATAACTTAATTATTCACTATCATATCAATATTAAACATAAACCATAAAATTTAGTAAAACCTGGAAAATATAGAAGATGATAAAACTTAAAGTCCAAGTCGAGTTGCCTTTGTCCTTAAGAACTTATTAGCTCTGTCTCGGTGCTAATGTTCTCCCAGGATTACTTGGATGATTCTTGTAGAATGGGCACTCCTTCATAAGATCTTGAACAATGACAAATGGTGGAAACTCTATTTTTACTTAAAAGACTCTCTAAGAAAATGTATGAAACTTGTAATTTTCTGGATGATATAAGAATAAACATAAGACTCCTTTATATAGGCATGTAATGGTGCCTTTGAGGGCACTATTTGGTTTGGGGTGTAACCCTCATAAGAGTTATACCCATTCCTTATATCTTTTGGAGCCTAGAGGTGTGTTCTTCCAATTTTAGAGGACATGTCCCTACATGTTTGTGCATTTCCCATAAGGCATTATTCAAGGGACATGACCATCCTTCATCCATACTATATATTTAGAGAATTTACAACAATCCCCCACAATTCTCTAAATATTCATGCAGACACTTAAGAGAGTTTCCGTGAAATAAAGCTGCATCGAAATAGGTAGCTTTCGCATTGAACCTTTCCTAGTGAATGACAATCGGATTTACTTGGCAAACCAGTGACTCATAGTCTTGAACTGTTTTGCCGTTGGTGTAAACCAAGACAATTGCCAACACAGCTTTACTTCAACCATTTCCCGTTCTACGGTTATGTTCATTTCGGCCATGACCATTGGTCCTGGATTCATCAAGCACTTTAGGGAATTCAGCATGTAAAAGGCTCATGGAAGCGGCCTCACTTCTTACTTGAAATAGGCGATCTACTATAAAGAGGTACTATGTCTTAACCCATATTAGGACTCTTCTCCTAATATAGTGACCATTAAAAGCCTTTAGTTCATCCTAACATTGACAGACAGCACAATGCGTCATTACAGGAATGAGAAAGAGTAAAAAACTATACAGTGCTTGTTTTGAATTGCATAAAGTTTCAGTTGTCCATTTTCAACCTAGATCTTGGGATCTCCAGTCAGTTAGGTTGGGTTTCTACAGTGACAATTCTTAATCTATAGGCTTCAAGCCCATTCTCCTCGATGATTTCTCAAATTGCTCTTTAGGTAAACCTTTAGTAAGTGGATCCGCTATGTTTTCCTTCGATTTAACATAATCTATTGAAATTATGTCATCGAGAGTAGTTATCGTATGCTATTGTGTATGCAACGTATGTGTCGAGACTTGCCATTATACATTGTATTTTGAGCTCTCCCAATAGCCGATTGACTATCACAATGTATGTTTATTGCTGGCATTGGTTTGTGCAAATTTGGAATATCCTCTAGGAAGTTTCGAAGCCATTTCACTTCTTCCGATGTTTTGTCTAATGCTATGAACTCTGATTCCATAGTAGATCGGGCAATACATGTTTGCCTTAAGGATTTCCATGATACGGCTACACCACCAAGTGTGAAAACAAATACACTCGTAGATTTGGTATCCACTGTATCTGATATCCAGTTAGCATCGCTGATCCCTCTAGAATAACAAGATATCTCGTATAATTCAGATCATATTTTGAAGTTTCTCTCAGATACTTCAAAACTCTTACTATGGCTTTCCAGTGTTTATGTCATGGATTGCTCGTATATCTTCTAAGTTTGTTTACAGCTTGAGCGATATCAGGTCGTGTGCAATTTGTGAGATACATCATACTTCTGATGATTCTCAAATATTCTAATTGCGATACGCTTGAGCCAATATTCTTTGATAAATGAAGAGTTAGGTCTATAGGAGTTCAAGCCACATTTAGATCTCATTTATTATATCTCAAGTATCTTCTCAACGTAGTGAGTCTGAGATAATATACACCCCTCTGATGTTCTGGAAATCTTAATTCCTAAGATCACATCAGCTACTCATAAATCTTTCATATCAAATTTGCTGGTCAATACTTTTTGGTAGACTGAATCATCTCATGATTACGACTAATTATCAGCATATTGTCTACGTAGAGACACATAATGACATATCATTTTTGAGTTGATTTGGTGTATACACACTTATCACACTCATTGATTTTGAACCCATTTGACAACATCTCTTTGTCAAATTTTTCATGCCATTATTTAGATGCTTGTTTTAATCAGTATAAGGATTTTACAAGTTTACACACTAATTACGCCCAAAAAGTACTTGCGGTTATCGCAATATAATTGGGGTGTCGATTCCTCAGAGAGATGGTTACAAGGAACTAATTCAATTAAACAAAACGTCAGCAATAACTTAATTAAATAGAATGATTGAATTGGTAATGTAAATTAAAGATTACGAAAAACACTTACGAGTTATCAGTAGAGAGAAGCAGCAAAGTGTCAGGAATCCCTATTGTATCAAACCATTATATTCTATAGTTGATTCTTTTTAAAACTCAATTGAAGGTTTCACATCCCAAACCAACAATCAGAAGATATTTCAATCATAACATATTAAATTCTAAGTTAATCGGTGAATTGTTTTCTCTATGTTAACAACACACTATATTATCGTTATAACCTATCTAACGTCGATAATATACCCATATGCAATACTGCAGCAGAAGATCAGCTCATAAAACAACATTACCAATCACAACTGGGTTCCCCAATCACATATAGAAAAAGCATGACTATTCCTATATGCAAATTGGTAAAACACAATCTATGGGTTCATAATCAAAAGATAATAAAGAATAATAAATCATCAATTATATTAAACGTTGAAGAGTATTCAGGAATCAAAAACATTAATATAAGAATTTAATTACAAGAGTTCATTATTAGTTTTGCCTATGAGATTAGTTCTCCATATAGGAGAGAGACATATCCTTGATAGATCGGAGAAACATCCTGTCTGGCATGAAGCTTCTTCGTTCTTCTCTCTCCAATATGTGATTTAATCTCTATGTTGTGTATTTCTTCTATTTTTTAGGGTTTTGAACGAACTTGGGTTTATATAGAGAAGTCCTGGAGTCTTTATGTGCATAAAATACGACCTAATTAAGATTCTGGACAATCTGAGGAGGCGCTACAGCGCCATAAAGTTCTGTGTTTTCTATGTTTTCGCTCTTCCCGCATGCTTCCGATACGTCCGTAAGGTCCCGAAACATGTGCAATTGCTCCAATATCCATGTTCAATTGCTTCCTAATAACAAGACATAAAATAAACTATAATTAAGATCAAATACTTAATAATCAAGCCGAATTAGTAATGTTCAAAGTACACTTTCATGCACTTTTCACAACCTCCAACCAGTTTATTGCTAGTCCCTAGCAATTCAAGCGTAAAAAGAAAATAAGAACTATGCTAAATAAATAAATAAAAATATTTAAGCCACTTTCATAGGGATCACGATTGGATTTAGCGTATGCAACAAGGCTTTAAACCCCTAGGCAACCCTAGTGGACGAGTTATAGTCTCGTGAGGGCTTGTAGCGATGGCACCCACAAACGTCATTCAAAACATGCAATCATGCAAAAAAATAACAAACTGAAATAGTCCCAATAGTTACACATGTTATTGTCCTCAATGAATGCCTAGTAATGAAATTAGAGAACATTCAAAGTACTCAGTGCAACTCAAATCCAAGTTCTTGAATAAATCATCTAAGCCAGACTTACAGTGTATGTGTGTAAATGTTCATTCACAGTTGGACTCCTAGGTAAGCCAACTCAATGATTTCGTTTAAAAATTGGGATCCGATGAGTCAAACTAACCTAAATATCTCAAATGTGCTCTGTATTTGCCTTTCTGTGCTCAATATGGTATGATTTTTTTACTTTTTCTTCTTTTTTTTTTCAACTTTTTCTTTTTTTTCTTTTTTTTTTTCAACACACCTACCCTTTAAAGTAGCATTTCTCCTCATGGTGGTCCTAATACTCGCCCATGGATAGCTTCACGCTTATCCGTTATAGGTGGTTTAATTTATTTCTTTCGAGACTTTCTCTTTTTATTTTTAACCATACCATACATCATAACATCAGCAAATCAAGATAGACATCTAAGCAAACGGTCATTCATCGACATGTAATTTCTTCAAATAGTCACTTTGCCAACTACTTAGGTTTTCACTGTTAATAACCTATAATTAAGTGGTTACGAGTCTAACATAGATCAACTACTCAAGTCATCAGATAAAAGTACATTAAAGAACTTATCGTTTCTAAGACTTCATCCTAAAGGAAATTATACTCATAATTAGACTTATGTATTATTATTAAGGACTAAAAACTAAAATATATATTTTTTTTTGAATGAGGATATGACAACATGGATGACACATGAACAACTCCATAAAGCATATGACATTACCACCCCAACCCAAATCAAACATTGTCCTCAATGTAAGATAAACATAAAGAAACAATAGTTAGGAACAACACTACCGTGCATGGAGTTGATCAGACTCCCGCTGGTAAAACTTTGGTTGTGTGGGCTGTGTGGATTGCACAAACACCTGCATAAATACCCACGCAAATAATAAACATGCAATTAGCATACAATAAAATAATATTAAAGGAAAGAAAATGAAAAATTAAAATAAAATAAATGTAGATGCAAGGGTTGTCTCCCCGCTAGCGCTAACGTCTTCAGCTAAACGTAATCACCCAAGTGGTCATGGCGGCTTCCATGTAGCGGACTAAGTAGTCACATGTTCTTTCTTCTTCGGTATCCACTAGTGATTAAGACATGAGAAAGAATTTATGGCTGGCTGCAACAGTTTATCTATGGATCCCCCAGGGTCTACTGATGGTTGAAATGTTAGGCAACACATATGGCCAAATTGGCTTAACCTCATTTTTAACTTTCCATGGATCATCTTCAAGTGAGCACTAACTCTCATTTTTTTCTTTTTAAGATTCTTTGGGATCAGTTCCAGTTCTGGAGAGCTAGATTCATATTGTGTAGAGGCTGTTTCAGGTGAGACTGTGTCTATCAGGTATGTGTACTGACACTCATCATCATCTCGTGGTTTTTCTCAACATGAAAAATATTCACTTCCAGTGGCATATTCTCAAATGATATCTTCATGAGACCGTTTCTACAATTGATAAGGGCATTAGCTGTTGCAAGAAAAGGTCTACCTAAGATTAATGGAATTTTTGACTCAGTGTTAACCACAGATTGGGTGTCTAAAATCAGGAAATCAACAAGATAGTAGAATTTATCAATTTGTAGTAAAACATCATCAACTACTCCCCGTCGTGTTTTGATAGAACAATCAGCTAACTGTAAAACTACAGATGTAGGTTTAATCTCTCCAAGTCCTAGCTACATATAGATAAAATATGGCATGAGATTAACATTAGCACCTAAATCTAATAAATCCTGACCAAACGCATATATGCCAATGTGGCAAGTAATAGTGGGACATCCTGGATCTTTGTATTTTGGTGGAGTCCTCTGCACAATTACGGCACTTGCTTTCTCTGTGAAGAATGTAGTCTTCTTCACATGATGTTTTCTCTT
Source organism: Zanthoxylum bungeanum (assembly GCA_019454045.1). Lineage (NCBI taxonomy): Eukaryota > Viridiplantae > Streptophyta > Magnoliopsida > Sapindales > Rutaceae > Zanthoxylum > Zanthoxylum bungeanum. Next base: position 52,480 of record SKCR01044591.1, on the reverse strand, counting down.
CATGGTGCATAAATCCTTCAGAACCTTCGCATATGTGGGAACCTATTTGATCACATGTAACAGATGAAGGTTAATCTTTACTTACTTTAAATGTTCTAGGATCTCACCATTAGGGTCTGTAGCTCTCGTAGTATGCCTAAGAGCTTGATGGAAAGATACTCTAACTGGGATATGTGGCAATTTTCTTCTTGAGGAGTATTTGTACTACTATCTTTGGGGTCACTTATAATGTTGGATGTGTCCTGCAAGCCTACCTCTTACCACTCCTAGTGATTATGACATTAACACCTTTACATTGGATGCCTAATGATCAGTCTGTGCCATGTGTTGCCCTTGTGGATTTGGTTGTGTCTGAGATGAGAATTTTCCTAGTTCTTGCACACTCAGGACATTAGTCAACTTAGAGACTTGACTCTTTATCTCTTTATTATCTCCAACCACCTGAGCTATCAGTGACTCAAACCTTTGATTAGTTTTACTCTGGGCCTCTATAAATGCATGCACAGTGTCCTCTAAAGAATCTCTAGGAATGGAAAGTGTGTGATACTGGGGCACTATAACTTCTAGGCTGTGTGTTTGAGTGGACTATTAAGACTCATGTTTCCAACTAAAATTTGGGTGGTTCCGCCAACCAGGATTATAAGTATCTGATACGGTGTATAAGATTTCTTGTAGATCCCTTAGGTATTGCATTGCTCCTCATATGTTTCCCTCGTCTCACCATATAAAGGACACTTTTGGTTAGATGGTCACTTTCTTTACACACAAAACACACCTCTTGGGGTTCTAACTAGGCTACTGCATGCATAGTTTTGTTATCTTTGGCTTTTAAAGCTCATATCTCTCTCGTTAATAGCTCAACCTGTGTTCTAAGACTATCATCTTCCCTAAAGTGGTGTATGCCTCCGCTAGAATGAGTGGGACATGTCCTATCAGTGCTATCCATGGCATTGGGTCCAGTCCAAGTGTGAGATTTTTCGGCTAGGTCATTTAAGTACTCAAGTGCCTCATCAGGATCATTTCGTATAAACTCATCATTGCACATTGTCTCAACGGATTGGCACTCCCTAGGGGTTAAACCGTCATAAAAATAACTTATTAAGCGCCAACTCTCATACCCATGGTGAGGACAACTAGCTAACATCTCCTAAGTTTGATAAAGGGTTTCACTGTCTTTCTGGGAGAAGGTAGAGATTTATCTTTTCAAGGCATTAGTCTTATGGTGTGGGAAGTATTTATTGAAAAATGCATGTGTCATCTCACCTCATGATCCTATTGAATGAGGTCTCAAAGAATACAACCAGCTTTTAGCTTTATCTTTAAAGGCAAAAGGGAAGACCTTAAGTCTAATTGTGTCTGTAGTCCCGAATCGGTCATGAAAGGTTGCTACAACCTCTTAAAATTCCCTAATATGCACATAAGGGTTCTCATTCTCCAAACCATGAAAGGTTGAGAGATACTGTATCATTCCAGGTTTAAAGTCTATATGTGATGCATTAGGGGGAAACATTATGCATGATGGTGTAGTTGTGCGAGTGGGATGGAGGTACTCCTCAAGAGTCCTAATGGATGGTGTGGCAAAAGATTGTCAAACAAACTTTCTGAGTCTGAATCTTCCTCGTTAACTCTAACAAATCTACCTAACCGATCCCTAAGTCAAAGCATGCACTTAAACACAAATAATACAAGAAACATAAAAATAAAAGAATAAAACTAAAGATCAAAACCAAACTAAAACTAAAATTGAAATAAAATAATAAAACAAATGATAATAAAGATGGAACAACGTTACGCTTTGTTGTTGGTCAAGCAAACCTGCTCCTTTAGATTGTAAATTGTCTCCTCGGAAATGGCGCCAAAATTTGATTACGCCCAGAAAGTACTTGCGGTTATCGCAGTATAGTTGGGGTGTCGATTCCTCGGAGAGATGGTTACAAGTGTGGATGTTGGTTTTCGCCCGAGGTCCACAATCGTGAGTTTGTAGTATGAGGGCACTAGCGATCCTGCAAAACAAATGTAGAATGAGCGGGGAGTACTGCCCACCGGTGTGGTGGGTACCGTAGACACTCCGACGCTCAAGTCAATAGTGAAGACGAGCTATAGATAATGAAATAGCAAGGCTTGATGTTACCTTGACTTATGTCGACTGTCGTGAGGGCGATAGGTGGGAGATATTGAGAGCTATGGAGAAAATATTGTTGAGATATGAGAGTTGTGATTGCCCCCATTCTCTTCTGGATCTCAGTTGCTTTTATAGGCTATTTGAGGTGAGATTCATGAATGCGTTAATTGACAGACGTTTTGTGTGTTGGTAACGGTCGTGTCATGAAGGAGTATTATGGGCAGTTATGAAGACTGAAAATAGTTGGGTTATGAGGGGTATTTATGAATCTCAGTATTTCATGGGATGGCGTATGGTGGGCCTGAGACATGGTCTTGGTATGGCATTTTACTTGGGCTGGTTTAACAACGTTGGGCCGATATTCACTCATTAAATTAGGCTCCCATGTTTGCAGGATGATAGCCCTTCCTTGTGGGTTTGAGAGGGCGACTTGGGCCTGGATCTCATTTTGGGGAGTCTAGGCTGCATTTAGTATTGGGCCTGAAGCAAAAGGTCAAAATTGCACTTGGACCAAATTTGGCCCGTATAGTTTTCCTCTACTCTATAAGTCAAAGAGTCATTGGCTTGGAGACTACTTGACGCGTGTGTCATATGAGGTATGTATAAAGCACGTAAGCGTACATGGACGTTGATGTCGTTTGGACCTGTCAAAGATCAGACCATGTTGATAGAGCTAAGTAAATACTAATAATGAACCTCAGTTGACCATATATGGATGTTGATCTAAGAGATCATTATGAGTTTGTGGGAATGACGGTCAGGTCTTGAACTTGACTCTACATGAGCCCATGTGGAATGTGATGGAGTTGGTGCTTGGAGTGCCAATCTGAATTGTACATTTTATTATTTATTAATAAAATAACTACATTTTTCATTTCATACCCTATTAATGGTATTGTCATTACGCGTATTAAATTGATGTATCGTTATGCTAAGAATGACATCGACCTTAGAATAGTTTTGACACTAGGTGTAAACTATTCTTAAAGTAAATATTCCTAGTCGTTGGTTTTGGAATACGGTCGAATTCCTATAACCTAGAAGACTAGCACATGTCGTATATTGGAATTGGAGTTCCAATGGTTTAACGCGATGTACCATGAGTTTTGGAAACTCGTATAGACATGTGGGTATTCGTTGGAGCGAATATTGAATGACTCATTGGTGATTCCTAATAGTTGGAAGTACACACCATCGTCAATAGGAATCTCCACGAGTCGAGTAGCATATGTAATCCTTTGACTATAGGATATCATTGATTTTGTGTGAGATCCTCCACACTTAGATGCCATGTATGTCAGAAACCTTGCATGGTTTGGCCTCTAGATGTTTGTTGGGTGTGGACCGATGCACTCAGTAATCAAATGCGAAGCAAGATAGGATCTGTCGGCCCGTATGTGTACCATAAGGGGTTTAGGTATCCATATTAGTAAAGTCGCGATTATTAAATCTTTGGCCAAAGTCGATCACCTAGGGTGGATCGCATCAGTTATGAAGAATCGTGGACATGTCGACATGTGATGTGCGTCTTGGAAACTTGACGGTATATTCTATTTTTCCTAAGCACAACTCGGATAGCCTACGACGGAGGGATTGTTAAACATATGTGATGACCCTGACTTGTATAGTTTAAAAAGGTCGTTCGTGTTCTTCGCGAATTCGGAGGTGGCCAAATTGCTTACATATTAGCTAGGCTTATATGAAGAACGTGTCTGAACTTAGAAAGTCCCAATATGAAGTGTACTCGTTGAGCACTTGGGTAGCCGATTATTTTTGATAAATTATAATATTCGATATTATAATTATCAACTAAGATAATCAAGTGTTATTGGATAACATTGATTACTTACTTTGACCTAATTGGATTAATTAGATTAATTCAATAATTACACAAGAGCTTAATTGTAAAATCATAATTATCTCTACCATTTGAGAATATTATGGTAATTGTAAGTATGTAATAATATGTGGTTTTGGCTTGATTTAATTGGATTAAATCAAGGTGGCAAACAATTAACTAATCCATTTCCTAATCTTTGGCTTGATTTAATTATATTAAATTAAAGTGGGAGACAATGGAGATTAGTCACACCTAATTATATATATTTGGACAAATTAGATTAAGCCCACTTAAAAGTTGATTATAACTTTTATTAATTAAAAATTGCCTAAGTTTTGCTATAAATAGCAAGCTTTAGGAAGGTTTTAATTACAAGTTCAAATACAAGCATAAGCAAATTCTTGAGAGATTAGCCTAAGTTAGAGAAGTGTTTAGAGAAGGTTGTGAGGTCTCTACAACATTTCATCTAGGAGAAATCAAGATTGGATCTTGAAGTGAAGCTTGGAAGCATTGGAAACAAGATTGGATCTTGGAGTCAAGCTTGCACACCTTGGAGGTTCTCCAACAATTTCAACAAAAGGAGAAGTATATTGGATCTTTCATCAAGCTTACTAGGTAATGTTTGATAATCTCCAAAGCTATGTTTATTTGTGTATTAGATGCATGATCACATAGCTAAATGTTGAATAAGGCTAATCAATTGTGTTAGGATACTTTAGAAGTATAAACACAACATGCTTGTAATTAGGTCAAAATGTTCATGTTGGACATGGAATAATTAATAAGAGTTTGGAACTCTAAATTAAAGCTTAGAGTTATGGCTACCATTCTAGATTCACTTGACCACCTTTAGGTGGACTAGAATTGTTCATGAGACATTTCTAATTGGGATTCTAAAATGGTTTGTGTATTGGATTCAAAATTTACGCAAATACGTATTTAGAATAAATTTATGTTTTTTGAAAAATATTTGATATTTTGAAAAACTAGATTTTTATTCTATAACATGTGTTTATGTTGGTTTTGAAATTAAAAATTAATTTTGGGTATTTTTGAAATATTTAGGGAAGATCGAAAATTTATTGGTTTATAAACCCTCTTATTGCAGCTCTTTAGAATGAGAGCTGTTACTTAGCAAAAAATAAAAATAAAAATAATTAAATAAATAAAGGGGCTGCACGCTACAGTGTCACGCGCACGGTAGGGCGCACTGTTCACGCGCGCAGTGCACGCGCACTGTAGCGCGTGGCGCCCTTCGCGCACGCTGATTTTGTTTTGCTTCGTTCGGGAGCTTCCGGACTCCGATTCAGTCCCGGTTTTTTCCTATACACTCGTAATGGAATATAGTATTTCATCAAATGTTTTAAAATTACACCCATACTTGATATACATGGGTTAGACCCATTTCCGCTGCCCGGGGCATCGATCCGACCCTAGGGGTTCCACAACTGCCCCAACAGAATATTCACAGTCGACTGAACTAGATGAAGGTCAGGAAAATCTCCATACTACTGGTTAACGGACCATTGGAGTCTTCAATTTCATCTGGACCAGATGAGGGCTAGGTCTTGACTCTACATGAATCCATATGGGATGTCCCCGATAGACTCAACCGGATGAAGGTTCAGGATATAAGTCATATGACATGTGTAGTCCATGTCTACTACTTGACTCGAAATAAGTCCATGAAGATATCCCCGGTCGACTGAACCAGATGAAGGTTCATGAAATAAGTCATATGATATGTGTATTTCATGTCTACAACTTGATTCGACATGAGTCCATGGGGGATGTCCCCGGTCGACTAAACAAGATGAAGGTTCATGATATAAGTCATATGACATGTGTAGTCCATGTCTACAACTTGACTCGACATGAGTCCATAGAGGATGTCCCCGGTCGACTGAACCAGATGAAGGTTCAGGATAAAAGTCATACGATATGTGTCGTATGGACTGTGGGAAGTCCATGTCTTCAATTGACTCGATATGAGTCCACGGAGATGTCCCCGGTCGATTGAACTAGATGAAGGTTCAGGATCTAATTCATACGACATTGTCGTATGAACTGTGGGAAGTTCATTTCTTCAGTTGACTCGATATGAGTCCACGTGGGATGTCTCTGGTCGACTGAACCAGATGAAGGTTCATGAGCTAATTCACACGACATTGTCGTATAGACTGTGAGAAGTCCATGTCTTCAATTGACTCGATATGAGTCCACGGGGATGTCCCCGGTCGACTGAACCAGATGAATGTTCAGGATAATCCCTATACTATAGGTCAAAGGACCAGAGGAGTCTTCAATGTCGTTTGGACCAGATGAAGGTCTATGAAAGTCTTCACTCTACAAACCTGATGAAGGTCCAAGAGTCTTTCCTTATCATACTACTAGACCTGATGAAGGTCATCACATATTCTCCTGATGAGGGTCCATGAGACTATGGTCGTATGGACCTGTCGAATGGACTTGATAAAGGTCCAAGAAGGTCATCACTTCTCACTCTACTAGACCTGAAGAAGGTCAATGAGGGTTCTCATTCCTCATTCTACAAGACCTGAAAAAGGTCAATGAAGGTGTAATTCCTCATTCTACAAGACCTGACAAAGGTCAAAGAGGGTATAATTCCTCATTCTACAAGACCTGACAAAGGTCGATGAAGGTATAATTACTCATTCTACAAGACCTGACAAAGGTCGATGAGGGTATAATTCCTCATTCTACAAGACCTGAAAAATGTCGATGAAGGTATAATTCCTTATTCTACAAGACCTGACAAAGGTCAATGATGGTATAATTCCTCATTCTACAAGACCTGACAAAGGTCAATGAGGGTATAACTCCTCATTCTACAGAACTTATAGTCTGAGACCATGTCGTCTGAAGACCATGAGACTACGGTCGAATGAACCTGATGAAGGTCCATGATGGTCATCATTCTACTAGATTTGATGAAGGTCGGTCGACTGGGCCCGATTGAGGTCCAAGAGATTCTTCATACTACCAAACCTGATGAAGGTCGGTCGATTGGACCTGATGGAGGTCCAATGGATTTTTCATACTACCCGACCTGATGAAGGTCGGTCGACTGGGCCCGATTGAGGTCCAATGGATTCTTCATACTACCTAACCTGATGAAGGTCGGTCGATTAGACCTGATGGAGGTCCAATGGATTTTTCATACTACCTAACCTGATGAAGGTTGGTCGATTGGACTTGATGGAGGTCCAATGGATTCTTCATACTACCTAACCTAATGAAGGTCGGTCGATTGGACCTGATGGAGGTCCAATGGATTTTTCATACTACCCGACCTGATGAAGGTTGGTCGAATGGACCTTTCATGTCTTTTGAGGAAGGTGACATCCATGTCTTGTCGAATGGGATCTTAAATAAGTGTAAAGCCTCATACGTGTCATGTCGGGTGAGATATTCGCCTCATGCTGAGTGTAGTGTCCAATGGGACATTCACCTCATGATGAACCTTCATTTGGAGCATCATCCTAGAGTCGAGTGGGACATCATCTCATGATGTATCTTTATTTGAAGTATCTTTCTTGAGTCGAGTCTACATCTATTTTTCGAATGAAACTTTAGTCAATAGTTGATCCTTCCTCCATGTCGTGTCGACTGGAACCTTAGTGTTGGTCTCTAAGACATACCCAAGATCATATAAAGCAATGAAATAAAGTGAATACATAAAGAAGTATGGTAGAATCATACTTACATAGAACAGATTTTGGAAGTGTTGATATCAAAAATTTATTCTCCAAGTTTTCGGCCAAGCTCAACTTTTGGGGATGAGATCCAAGCTCCAAGCTTTTGAGTTGATTCCAAGCTTTGGAGATGGTTTCCCTATCACCTTGGATGATTCCTTGATGTGCTAGCAACTAAGGAAATTTGCAAAAAATTTCCTTTTTGTTCTTCCTCCTTGTTCGGCCAAAGAGAAAAAAAAATGGGAGAGTATTTTTGGTTCCAAAACCGTGAGGGAGAGAGAGAGTGCAAGACTTGTATTTTGTTTCTAAAACCCTTACTAAAGTCATTCACACAATTTGGTATATCCTTTTTCCAAAAAAGAATAAAGAAAATTGGAGGGAAAATAGCATTCAATGCCTTCATCTACCACCATCATGAATAGTGACTGGTTGTCAATCACAAAAAAGTGACATGACTTCCGCCACTAAAGTGACAAGCGATGTGATGTGCGATGTGACTTATGGGCCGCACTTTAATTCAAAATGCGAGTGGGCCCGCGACACATCCCGGGCTCGGGTTCGCTAATTCTGAATTAACAAATTATCTGTTGCGACGTAATTAAATCAAATTTAATTAAATAATTATGCCAAGAAAAATTACTATTCATGTCACTCGCGAATTAATTCTAAATTAATTCGTCTGCCCGAATTAAAATCCAATTTTAATTCCGCGTCGAAATCTAATTTAGTTTAATATATCGAATATATTATTTTATCGATTAATTCCAAATTAATCGTTCTCTCTCTTCAAATAGTATTTTATCCTAGATAAAATCTCTCCGTAATTAATCCCAGATTAATTATGCTCGAATCATACATCATCGGTGAATCTTCGGAAAGCGACCCAAGAGATCCCTGGATATGTTGGCAGTAAATCCGGTCGTCAAACTATCCGAACACGTACGTACCTCGTACTATGTTTTTACCGATTTACGAGACGTGGTTGGCTTCTAGCAAAGCACCGTGCCTGCCCAATTCTCCAGAAATATTCTTAATGGAATATATAATCTTTGTCAGACGTAGTATATGTAGTATTGCGTATTGCGATCCAGTATCATATGTCACATGTAAGGCTTGGGGCTGGAATAGTGTCTGCCTCGTACGAAGCATATATCGGATTACAAGAAACTAGTCTCTTTAATCGGATAATCATGACCATGTCATATTATCCCGATGGTTGCAACCATTTAGAGTACCATTTCTATATCCATGCGTGATCATCATCTCCATATGACTGAAGTGATACTTCCATCTTGACATCACACCCAATACACTACGATTCTCAATAAACCCAGAAGAGGCGTACACAAAACCTGTTAAAGTCCTGGACGACCAAAACCAAAGCGTATTGATTGTCGCAAGTACTAGCGATGCAAGTCTCAGGTTAAGACCAAATACACCTACCCTGATGCGTATTCCCATAGACACATAGTCATACTACCAATGGGACTCCGCAGGGTCTATCCAGAGCGAAGCTGTTTCCGTACCATCGGTAAACACAACCTCATATCACACTTGCATAAGTATCCAATACTTAAATATATGAGAACTATGTTGTTACGCTTCCATAACACGCATAAGTGAAATACTAATCTATTCCGTACTATCGATGTCCAATCTCGATAACACTACGACTAGGGATATTTAATGATTAAAACTTTATGGATTGATATTGTCTCATATCTTATAATCCGGAACTAATCATAGAGACTTTTATCATTTATATATTTAAGTAATCAAATTACAAAATGATAAAATGCAATTTCATTGCCACATAGTTAATTTGTATAAAAACCACAATGTCTTTTACAAATAGTGACGCTATGGGTCTTAATTGTCTAACAATCTCCCACTTGGCCTATAGCCAGTCACTCAAGCATCTAATACCTGAACTATGTACATGTCGCTCAAACTTTTGCTGAGTAATAGCTTTCGTCAGCGGATTTGCAATGTTGTCCTCTGAAGCGACCTTCTCGATCTTCACATCGCCACGATGTATGATCTCACGAATCATATGGAAACGTCAAAGAACATGCTTGGATCGTTGATGAGACCACGGTTCTTTAGCCTGCACTATAGCCCCATTATTGTCACAATACAATGGAACGGGCTCAGCTTCTAACGAAACTACTTCTAATCCAATTAGGAATTTACGGATCCAAACTGCCTCTTTTGCTGCTTCAGCTGCAGTAATATACTCCGCTTCTATTGTTGAATCGGCAACAGTCTTTTGCTTGGAAGATTTCCAGCTTACTGCTCCGTTATTCAAACAAAATATGTACCCGGATTGCGACTTGCAGCCGTCTTTATCGGTTTGGAAACTTGCATCGGTATACCCAGTTACCTCAAGTTCTCCATCTCCATAGATTAAGAAAGCATCATTAGTTCCTCTAAGATACTTAAAGATATTCTTAACCACCATCCAGTGACCATTACCTGGATCGGCCTGATAGCGACTACACATGTTCAAAGCATACGAGACATCCGGTCGCGTACATATCATGGCATACATGATCGATCCGACTGCCGAGGCGAACGGTATCCGACTCATGTTGTCTCTCTCATCTTGAGTTTTAGGACACATGTCCTTAGATAGAGTGACGCCATGTGACACTGGCAACAGTCCCCTCTTGGACTGATCCATGTTGAATCTCTTCAACACTTTGTCAATGTACGTGCTCTGGGAGAGTCCAAGCAGCTTTCTAGATCTATCCCGGTAGATCTTTATTCATAGAATAAAAGCTGCTTCTCCCAGATCCTTCATGGAGAATTTTAATGAAAGCCAAGCTTTCACCGATGTTAACATGGGAATGTCATTGCCAATAAGCAATACATCATCAACGTAAAGGACAATGAATGTCAGTGCGCTCCCACTAACCTTCTTATATACACAAGGATCATCCTCGTTTTGAACAAAATCATATTCTTTTATGATCTCATCAAAACGTTGGTTCCAAGAACGCGATGATTGCTTCAATCCATAAATGGATCGATTTAACTTACAAACCTTTTTTGTAAGTCTTGATACGACAAAACCGTCAGGCTGTTGCATATAAACATCCTCCAAAAGGTTTCCGTTAAGGAAAGCGGTTTTGACGTCCATCTGCCATATCTCGTAATCGAAATATGCACCAATTGCAAGCATTATCTGAATGGATTTAATCATGGCAACTGGTGAAAAAGTTTCTTCGTAATCGACACCATGTCGTTGACGATACCCTTTCGCTACAAGCCTAGCTTTGTACATTTGTACATTGCCATCCATGTCAGTCTTCCTCTTGAAGACCCATTTGCAACCAATAGGCTTTACACCTTCTAGTGCATCAACCAGTGTCCAAACTTGGTTGGTGTACATGGAATCCATTTTAGAATTCATGGCATCTTGCCATAAACCGGAGTCGATACCTTGTATTACTTCCTCATACGTAGCCGGCTCATCTTCCTCAATAAGATTAATATCTACATGAGGTGAGATCATAAACCCATACCTCTCAGGTTTTTTTCTGACTCTCTCCGACCTACGCGGTCCTTGTGTATTCGAAGATTGTGGTACAGTCTCATCCCTGATGGACTGTTCATGTTCCGTTAAGGATTCTGTGCCAGGAACAGTATCACTTCGATTTTCATCGAGTTCTACTTTCCTGCCATTTGTCACTGCATTTAGGAATTCATTCTCAAGGAAAACCGCATGTAGAGCAAAAAATACATTGTTCTCTTGTGGGTGATAGAAGTAATATCCTTTGGTTTCCCTAGGATATCCTACAAATAGGCATTTATCAGATTTGGGTTCTAGTTTGGTACCTTCCAAACATTTGACGTATGCCCAGCAACCCCAAATCTTCAGGAATGAGAAACCCGATTTCTTTCCTGTCCATATTTCATACGGATTCTGTTGAACAGACTTTGACTGAACCTTATTTAAAATAAGTATTGCACTGTTCAATGCATATCCCCAAAAGGAAATAAGTAGCTCTGTGCGACTCATCATTGACCTTACCATGTCTAACAAAGTTTGGTTTCTCCGTTCGGACACACCGTTTAATTGCGGTGTTTCGGGAGGAGTCCACGGTGAAAGAATACCATATTCTTTCAAGTAATCAAGAAACTCATTGCTCAAGTATTCGCCACCACGGTCCGACTGTAATGTCTTAATACTTTTTCAGGTCTGTTTTTATACTTCGTGTCGAAACTCTTTGAATTTCTCAAAGGTTTCCGACTTGTGTCTCATAAGATACACATAACCATAACGCGATGCATCATCCGTAAAGGTTACGAAGTATTCATATCCACCTCTAGCCTGGCTAGACATGGGCCCACAAATGTCACTATGAACGAGGGCTAACAGTTCGGTGGCACGTACACCTTTACCGCTAAAATGTGATTTAGGTATCTTGCCTAATAAACAAGATTCGCAGACGTCATATGAATTTGGATCAAATCCGTCCAAGTACCCACTCTTCGAAAGTGTGGATATACGTGTCTTATTTATATGTCACAGACGACAATGCCACATGTAAGTTTCATATTTGTTACTTACTTTAAGCCTTTTGTTTGTTACATCATATGTTTGAGATTGATTCATATTCAAAATATATAGACCATTATTTCCATTAGCAGTGTAAATTTCCATATCATTTTTATACATAAAACACCCAGTGTTTCTAAATACAAATGTGTACCCACATTGGGCTAACATAGATACAGAAATAATATTCCTAGTCAAACTAGGTACATAATAACAGTCTGTAAGTTTAAGTACATGCCTCGAGGGCAGTTCCAAGACAAAAGTGCCAACGGCCAAAACGGTGACCTGTGTCCCATTTCCAACGCGGAGGTCAATCTCTCCTGAGGCCAGTCTCCGGCTAATCTGCAGATCCTGCACATCAGTACATTTATGAGTTCCACAACCAGAATCAAAAATCCAATTTTTAAAACTAGTAGTATATATGTTTATTTCTATAACAAACATACCTGAAGCCGGTGCCTTGCCCGCTTTGATTTCCTTCATGTGTGCCTTGTACTTGCGGCAATCACGCTTCCAGTGACCCCGCTTCCCATACTGCAGACATACATCTTGGGATTTGTCCTTAGGTTTCCCAGAACCCTTTGACGATTTGGCCTTGCCCTTCTTCTTATGCTTCTTCTTATTAACACCTCCAGTCGCCTTGGGCCAAGACCTTGGAGTCTGAGATGTTGAAGCAAAGTGCGCCTCGCGCTTCTTGCTCTTTTGAAGCTATTTCTCTGCTTCTAGCAGAGTGGACATCAACTCTCCAAGAGTTTGTTCTTGGTTCATCATGTTGTAGTTCATGATGAACCCACTCTAAGTGTCGGGGAGAGACTGTAGGATCAAATCTATTGAAGTCTTAGCCTCGAAGACGATGCCCATCTGTCCGTGTTGCTCAATGTCAGCAATCATCTGTGACACATGATACTCAACAGACGTACCCTCTGACATGCGAGCGCGGAAGAGCTTCTTCTGCAACTCATATCTTTGCGATCTAAGGTTAGATCGGTGAAGATCATGCAACTTCGCCATCATCTCATAGGGATCCAACCCCTTGTTTTGACGACGAAATTGCGGAGTCATAGCAGCAAGCATTACCGATTGAGTAGTTGCATTGTCATCACTATAAGTCTTCCAAAGCTCTAGCTCAAGCAACTGATCAGGTCGGGGCTTAGGCCCAAGAGGTCGCTCTATAGTGTAGAGTAACTTCTCGGATCCCAGAACAATTCTGAGATTCATATCCCAGTCTTGAAAGTTTGTGCCATTAAAGACGTTGTTGCCCATGACAATATCCCTAATGCTTAACATTCCTGTCATCTTAACCACAATAGTCCAACTATTTGATTAATGATGTATGGGTACAGTCTAACTGTTACAAGAAAAATAATAATATATTAGTCCAACTAATAAAAATAATTGACGAAATAATTTTGAAAGCGCGTAAAGCTAAGTATTTGAACGAAATTGCAAATTCAATACTAGCCTCCCACTATTTTTCGGCGAGCCTCTAACCCTCTGTTGAGTACTCGGGAAACCTAGTTTCCTAGTGGGCTAGGATCACGTTAAATAACACACAACCTTGACTTTGGCCAACAAGCTGTATGATATTTAACTAGGTAGATCTCTAAGATCAATTGGATCTCATCCATTCCTAGATCCGGTAGGTGACCTCCAAGTCCGAAACATATATACAATATATATGCCAATATATCCAACATATTTTCCTAACCTTTTTCCTCTGAATCAACTAAGCTTTGGCTTTGGCACAATAAGCTTAATGATTCCAGTTAAGCGGAACCCATTGACTTTGGAAAGCTTCATAATCGATGTCGATGGACAAGAAGTGATCTTGACTTTGGCCAACAAATCACAACTTGGACAAGACATACGATATGGAACAAAGCCTTCATGATTCAAACACATCCGCGATGGACAAAGGTCTTGACTTTGGCCAACAAACCAGTGCCAATCTTGGATCTTGAGTAAGAATCACTCAATGGAAGGAAAACACTTAATCTTTGTTGAGGGTTTTTCGCGTAAATTGGCAACCAATTTATTATCTTTGTTCAGTCTCATCATACACCCTTAAGCATGCATTCTAAAAGCATAATAAGACGCAAAAAAAATTAAAAATGATATGCGGATTGATATCTCACAAATTGTTCCTAGAACAAATCACTCCATTTCCTCTCCCCGGCTAGCATTATTCTAACTTTTACCCAATTACATAATACAATTAAAGAAACCTCATAAATATTGAGGTGAATTAGGTGAGAAGAGAATTACAAAGAATCAAGAGAGATAAGGCTGGACACGCAGGTCCAATTTAATAAATTCTAAATTTACAACAATTTCCAAAATTGTCATTTCCCTTCTAATATCCATCCAATATACATTATTCATTCAACACATCCATGTATTCACACAAAGCATGTTATTCAATCAATCTAATCCAATTAATTAATCTTTGAAAGTATGAATTCTTGAATTATATCGAACTACAATTTAAATCTAATTTAATTCGTATTCAATACTAATTCTATATTTAATTCCAAATTAAATAAATAAAATTTTTAAATGCGCCTTTACGACTTAGATTCCAAATCTAATCTAAATGGGTCTCAAAGCCCAATTAACATCCAATGTCGTTTAATTAAAGTCTAATGAGCTTTCAATTAATTTCTTAAGGCATAGACTTTGGTCAATATGGGTCAAACCCAAATACCAAAGCCCAATTAAGGAATCACCATATTTGCCAAGAAACCAATTTAGGCCCATAAGGCCCAATTAAACATAAAATGTTCATTTGTTATATTTGGACTTAATGGAATGATTTAGGCCCAATTTGGATCCAATCCAATTGACCTAAACCAACTTGGCCCAACCAAGCCCATTAGGCCCAAATACAACATTATAAGCTCAATTCTAAATTAAGCCCAACTAATTAAATTTTAAAATTCCAAATTTCATAATTTAATTAATTAAAGTGTATTACATTAATTAATTATCTAAATTAACATTTCCAAAATATCAATTTAATCAATTAATCATGCTTTAATTTGTCCAACACGTGTCCAACATTATTGAAACAAAAAATCATCTCATTTCATGCTTCTCTAGGTCACGACATTTTGGGGTTTTTTATATCTGATTCCGATATCAATCCGATTGAATCTTAAATCAATATAAATCAACATATATATGTCTTTCAACTCATCCAATGACCAAAAAACAAAAAATACCATGACTTTAGGGCAATAGTTACATTCGGCCAAGCCAAAGAAATTGGGGAAAATTAATCCAATTGAATTTTCGTCAAATTGATCATATATAACTCCAAGTCATCCATATACAAGCATGCTCAAACAAACAATTTGGTTAAATCATGCTCAAATCAAATTTACCCAAATTTTAGTATATTAACCCTAATAATATTTCATGCTCATTAAGGCTCATGAGACCATTGTTGGTCTCTAAGACATACCCAAGATCATATAAAGCATGAAATAAAGTGAATACATAAAGAAGTATGGCGTAATCATACTTACGAAGAACGAATTTTGGAAGTGTTGATATCAAAAATTTCTTCTCCAAGTTTTCGGCCAAGCTCAACTTTTGGGGATGAGATCCAAGCTCCAAGCTTTTGAGTTGATTCCAAGCTTTTGGGATGGTTTCCCTATCACCTTGGATGATTCCTTGATGTGCTAGCAACTAAGTAAATTTGCAACAAATTTCCTTCTTGTTCTTCCTCTTTGTTCGTCCAAAGAGAAAAAAAATGGGAGAATGTTTTTGGTTCTAAAATCGTGAGGGAGAGAGAGAGTGCAAGAGTTGTATTTTGTTTCTAAAACTCTTACTAAAGTCATTCACATAATTTGGTATATCCTTTTTTCCAAAAAAGAATAAAGCAAATTGGAGGGAAAATGGCATTCAATGCCTTCATCTACCACCATCATGAATAGTGACTAGTTGTCAATCATAAAAAGGTGACATGACTTCCATCACTAAAGTGACAAGCGATGTGACTTATGGTCCGCACTTTAATTCAAAATGCGAGTGGGCCCACGACACATCCCGGGCTCGGGTTCGCTAATTCCGAATTAACGAATTATCCGTTGCGACGTAATTAAATCAAATTTAATTAAATAATTATGCCAAGCAAAATTACTATTCACGTCGCTCATGAATTAATTCTAAATTAATTCGTCTGCCCGAATTAAAATCTAATTTTAATTCCGCGTCGAAATCTAATTTCGTTTAATATATCGAATATATTATTTTATCGATTAATTCCAAATTAATCGTTCTCTCTCTTCAACTAGTATTTTATCCTAGATAAAATCTCTCCGTAATTAATCCTAGATTAATTATGCTCCAATCATACGTCATTGATGAATCTTCAGGAAGCGACCCAAGAGATCCCTGGATATGTTAGCAGTAAATCCGGTCGTCAGACTATCCGAATACGTACGTACCTCGTACTACGGTTTTACCGATTTACGAGACATGGTTGGCTTCTAGCAAAGCACCGTGCCTACCCAATTCTCCAGAAATATTCTTAATGGAATATATAATCTTTGTCAGACGTAGTATATGTAGTATTGCGTATTGCGATCCAGTATCAGATGTCACATGTAAGGCCTGAGGCTGGAATAGTGTCTGCCCCGTACGAAGCATATATCGGATTACAAGCAACTAGTCTCTTTAATCGGATAATCATGACCATGTCATATTATCCCGATGGTTGCAACCATTTAGAGTACCAGTTCTGTATCCCTGCTTGATCATCATCTCCATATGACTGAAGTGATACTTCCATCTTGACATCACACCCAATACACTACGATTCTCAATAAACCCAGAAGAGGCGTACACAAAACCTGTTAAAGTCCGGACGACCAAAACCAAAGCGTATTGATTGTCGCAAGTACTAGCGATGCAAGTCTCAGGTTAAGACCAAATACACCTACCCCGATGCGGATTCCCATAGACACATAGTCATACTACCAATGGGACTCCGCGAGGTCTATCCAGAGCGAAGCTGTTTTTGTACCATCGGTAAAAACAACCTCCTATCACACTTGCATAAGTATCCAATACTTAAATATATGAGAACTATTATGTTACGCTTACATAACACGCACACGTGCAATACTAGTCTATTCCGTATTATTGATGTCCAATCTCGATAATACTACGACTATGGATATTTAATGATTAAACCTTTATGGATTGATACTGTCCCATATCTTATAATCCAGAATTAATCATAGGGACTTTTATTATTTATCTATTTAAGTAATCAAATTACAAAATGATAAAATACAATTTCATTGCCACATAGTTAATTTGTACAAAACCCACAATGTCTTTTACAAATAGTGACGCTATGTGTCATAATTGTCTAACACTTAGCCCCTAACTAAGACCTATTCTTTGTCGTGTCGAATGGTGCTTCAGCCCCTAGCTAGGAGTTCTTCCATGTCGTGTGGAGTGGAATCTCAGCCTCTAACTAAAACTTTTTCCTTGTCATGTGAAGTGGAGCCTCGGTCTCTATCGAAGACTCCTTCCTTGTCGTGTGAAGTGGAGCCTCAGTCTCTAGCTAAGACTTCTTCTTTGTCGTGTGAAGTGGAGCCTCAGTCTCTAGCTAAGACTTCTTCCTTGTCGTGTGAAATGGAGCCTCAGCCTCTAGCTAAGACTCATTCTTAGTCATGTCGAATGGACTTTCTGTCAAAAACTAAGACTTCTTCCATGTCATGTCGAATGACACATTTGCCTCATGTTAGGTCTTCTTCCATCTCATGTAGAATGAGATCTTAAACAAGTGTCAAACCTCATACGTGGAGTGTCGAGTGGAATCTTTGCTCAATTCTAAACCATGTAGTGTCGATTGTGATCTTTAGCAAGTGATAAGCTGGTAAAGTTGACTGAGATATCCATGCCAAGTCTTCATTAGAGTATTGTCTATCGGGATATCCTCTTCATGCCAATTATTCATACACGAAGTGTCGATTGAGGCGGTCATGCCAGATACATTGCTTCATAGTATGAGTGATAGAAAAAGTGGTTATGTTGGAGGGAAGCTTATTGTTTCTTTCTTAGTCGACTGAGAGAGGTATGTTGATTGGGCCGGATGATTTTTTTATCTTGTCGTTTGGAGCAAATGAGTTTCTCCCTAAGTTGGAGTTTTGTGCATGGTGATTTTTTTTAAAGTAACCAATGAATACTTGTGTGGGAAGCTATGATATCCCCAAGGTGACAATGGGTGATCTATGGTTTTTTTTTGTCTAATTACATCAAGTAATATATGTATTATTAACGCATCACTTATTATGTCGCTTGGGGGGGTTCGAGATTCTCTCATTGTGATGGTTGGTGGAGCTTTCTCTCTTATTGTTCCTCTTATCTTCCTCACACCTAATCTCAATGTGGGCCTGAGCCATGGATTGATCCATTGTGTAGCATCGAATTTTAGTGAGCTTTTTGTAGAGTCCACTTTCTGAAAGTAATCCATTTCTGAATGCTTCCACTGCAGTAGGTTGATGGAGATCTGGGATTGTTATCATCTCTTTATTGAAACGAGCCACGTAGCTTTGCAAGGGCTCCCCTCTCCGTTGCTGAATGGCATTGAGGTCATTGGTGGTCTTCTTAAGCTTGTAAGAACTTACAAAATGCTCCATGAATTTGTCTGCTAGCTGTTGGTAAGACTCGATGGATCTGAATGGGAGATTGATGAACCAGGTGAGGGCATGACCAGCCAATGTTTCTCCAAATCCTCTGCACATTCCCGCCTCCCATTGGTGGGGAGCCAAGCCTGTTGACATCATTTTATATTTATAGTGGACAACATGGTCGTCTGGGTTTGTGGATTCATCATACAACTTCATATCTAATGGGCTGAACTTTTGTGGGAGTTCAATGGAAGTAATGGATCCCAAAAATGGAGTATCTGAGATAGTGCCGGCTCACCGGTGTGGTGGGTGCCGTAGGCACTCCGACGCTCAAGTCAGTAGTGAAGACGAGCTATAAATAATGAAAGAGTAAGGCTTGATGTTATCTTGACTTCTGTTGACTGCCGTGAGGGCGATAGGTGGGAGATACTGAGAGATATAGAGAGAATATTGTTGAGCTATGAGAGTTGTGATTGCCCCCATTCTCTTCTGGATCTCGATTCCTTTTATAGGCTATTTGAGGTGAGATTCATGAATGCGTTAATTGACATACGTTTTTTGTGTTGGTAATGGTCGTGTCATGAAGGAGTATTATGGGCAGTCATGAAGACTGAAAACGGCTGGGTTATGAGGGGGTATTTATGAGTCTGAGTGTTTCGTGGGCTGGCGTATGGTGGGCCTGAGACATGGTCTTGGTATGGCATTTTACTTGGGCTGGTTTAACAATGTTGGGCCGACATTCACTCCTTAAATTAGGCTCCCATGTTTGCAGGATGGTCGCCCTTCCTTGTGGTTTTGAGAGGGCGACTTGGGCCTGGATCTCATTTTGGGGACTGTTTAGGGAGTCTGGGGTTCATTTAGTATTGGGCTTGAAGCAAAAGGTAGAAATTGCCCTTGGACCAAATTTGGCCCGTACAACAAGGAACTAATTCACTTAAACAAAACGTCTGCAGTAACTTAATTAAAGAGAATGATTGAATTGGTAATGTAAATAAAAGATTACGAAAAATACTTAAAAGTTATCAGTAGAGAGAAGCAGCAAAGCGTCGGGAATCCCTCTTGTATTAAACCCATATATTCAGTAATTGATTCCTTTTATAACTCAATTGAAGGTTTCACACCCGAAACCAACAATCAGAAGATATTTCAACCAAACATATTAAATTTTAAGGTAATTGATGAATTGTTTTCTCTATGTTAACAACACACTATGTTATCGTTATGACCTATCTAACATCGACAATACACCCACAAACGATACTGCAGCAGAAGATCAACTCATAAAACAACATTATCAGTCACAACTGGGTTCCCCAATCACACATAGAAGAAGCATGAATATTCCTATATGCAAATTGGTAAAACACAATTTCTGGGTTCGTAATAAAAGAAAATAAAGAATAACAAATCATCAATTATGTTAAACGTTGAAGAGTATTCAGGAATAAAAAACATGAATATAAGAACTTAATTATAAGAGTTCATCCTTAGTTTTGCCAAGGAGATTAGTTCTCTATAAAAAAAGAGACATAGCCTTGATAGATCGGAGAAACATCCTGTCTGGCATGAAGCTTCTTCGTTCTTCTCTCTCCAATATGTGATTTAATCTCTTTGTTGTGTATTTCTTCCTTTTTAAGGTTTTGGACGAATTTGGGTTTATATAGAGAAGTTTTGGAGTCCTTATGCACATAAAATATGACCTAATTAAGATTCCGGACATCTGTCGGGGCACCGCGGCACCAGAAAATGGCGTTGCAGCGCCCAACTTGTGGCAAAAATGTATGGGGACAATCTGAGGAGGCGCCGCGACGCCAGAAAGTGGGCGCCGCGGCACCAGTGTAATTTTCTGGTTCTGCATTTTCTGTGTTTCAACTCTTCCAGCGTGCTTCCGATGCGTCTGTAAGGTCCCGGAACATGTGCAATTTCTCTCATATCCATGTTTCATTGCTTCTTACTAACAAGACATAAAATAAACTATAATTAAGATCAAATACTTAATAATCAAGCCGAATTAGTGATGTTCAAAGTACAATTTCATGTACTTATCACACACCTTCTGTTCTTGTC
The DNA here is from genome assembly GCA_019454045.1 of Zanthoxylum bungeanum. Lineage (NCBI taxonomy): Eukaryota > Viridiplantae > Streptophyta > Magnoliopsida > Sapindales > Rutaceae > Zanthoxylum > Zanthoxylum bungeanum. The sequence goes on along the minus strand of SKCR01044591.1, from coordinate 31,524 downwards.
CAGGAACATTGAAACATTCTGGTTGTTCCATGTAAATCTCTTCATCGAGTTCACCATTTAAGAATGATGTCTTTACATCCATATGATGTATTTGAAGACCAAATATAGGTGCTATGACTATGAGCATTCTTATTGATGTGATACGAGTCACCGGTGAACATGTATCAAAATAATCAAGGCCTTCTTTTGTCAATAACCTTTTATGACAAGTCTTGTCTTGTACTTATCTATTGATTCATCTGGTTTCATCTTCCGTTTGAATATCCATTTATAGCCCAGTGGGTTACAACCTGGAGGAAGATCAACCAACTCCCAAGTATAGTTTTGTAGGATGGAATCAATCTTACTATTTATAGCCTCTTTCCACAAAGGTGCCTCCATCGAAGCCATTGATTCTTTATAGCTTTGAGGCTTATTTTCTAACAAGTATGTTAGAAAATCGGGTCCAAATGACTTAGAAGTTCTAGCTTTTTTGCTACATCTAGGTTCAATTTCCTCAACATTTTCATGTTGATCCGAATCTTGGCCAAATTGATCATTGCCTTTAACAGCATCAATAGTTCTTTTAAGAGACTTCGTTCTCTGTTTTTCCTTACAAGGAAATGTCTCTTCAAAAAATATCACATTTTTTGACTCAATTACCATATTCGGATTGATGTTAGGAATTTCAGACTTATGTACCAAGAATCGATACGCACTACTGTTGTGAGCATATCCAATGAATATACAATCAATAATTTTGGGTCATATTCTAACCTTCTTAGGTTTAGGAACCATTACATTGGCAAGACACCCCTACGTTTTCAGATATTTGTAGGAAGGTACGTGACCTTTCCATAATTCATATGGTGTCTTGTCCAATCTTCTATGAGGTAGCTTGTTCAGAACGTAGTTGGCGGAAAGTAAGGCTTCCCCCCATAAGTTCTGGGGTAAACCAGAGCTTATCAACATGGCGTTCTTAATATCCTTCAACGTTCAGTTTTTACGGTCAATAATCCCTTTTTGTTGAGGCGAATAAGGAGCAGTAGTTTCGTGAATAATTCTATGATTGGAACAATATTCACCACTTCTATCAGTCCTAATTCTTTTGATTTTCTTGCCAAGTTGATTTTCAACTTTGTTCTTATAATGTATAAAGCTATGAATAGCTTCACCCTTGCTACTCAGCAAATACACATAACAGAATTTTGTGTTATCATCGATAAAAATGAAAAAGTACTTTTTACCGTCTCTTGTTTGCACAATGTTCATATCACACACATCGGAGTGTATGAGTTCTAAGGGTTCATAACTTCGTTCTATGGAATGAAATGATGCTTTTATGCATTTTTGCTTCAACACATGCCTCACATTTATGTTGTTTATCAATTGTAAATTTAGGTATAAGGTCCTTATTAATTAATTTACGCATTGTATCATAATTAACATGTCCTAACATCCCATGCCATACATATTGTAACTCAATAATATAAGCGGAAGATGTAGATTTATTATTAGCACTGTGTCGATTGACAGTCATTACATTGAACTTGAAAAGGCACTCAGTGAGGTATCTTTTTCCTACATAAATATCATTCTTAGTCAATACAAACTTATTAGAAACAAATACAAGATTGAAACATTCTTTCTAAGGAGTGAACTTGAAACCAAGTTCTTCCGAATATCATAAACATGCAAGACATTCTTCAATGTAAGCTCTTTCCTAAATGTCATCTTCAGAACCATTGTGCCTTGTCCAACCACTCTAGAGGTAGAAGAGTTTCCCATTGTCAAATGATCACCACCATCGACCTTCTGATACGAGGAAAACATCTCGTTATCAGAACAGATATAACGAGTAGCCCTAGTGTCTACCCATAATTCTCTCGAATTTCCAACCAAGTTGGCTTCTATTACAACAGCTGAGAGGTTCATATCTGAGATCTCATCAGTTAGCTGCTCATCCTCAGTGACATGTGCCTCATTTTTCATTTTCTTGTCTTTGTCCTAAGACTTCTTGTTTCCGCAATCCTTTGCCATGTGACCGCTTTTTCCATAGGTGTGGCACTTCCCCTTGAACTTCTTGTTTGCTTGGGAAGAATCAGCTCCACTGTTCTTTCTCTTTTTTCTACATTTTCCACCTTCGACGATGTTGGCCTTAGACTCCATAGTCTTGTATCTGGCCTTCTCGGACTTCTTGTTGTCCTCTTCAATCATCAATCAAACTCTAAGATCTTTAAGACTCATCTGCTTCTTTTTGTGTTTCAGATAGCTACTGAAGTCCTTCCATGATGGAGGTAACTTTTCAATGATTGTGGCAACTTCAAACGTCTCGCATAGTTTCATTCCTTCATCCAATATTTCATGAATGATTAACTGAAGTTCACCCAACTGAGACATTACCGTCCTTGAATCTACCATCTTGTAGTCCAGGAACCTACCCACGATAAATTTCTTCTATCCGACATCCTCGGTTTTATATTTCTTCTCGAGAGATTCCCAGAGAATCTTTGCAGAAGTCATGCCTTGGTACACATTGTACAGGGTATTGTCAAGTCCTCCCAAGAGGTAATTCTTGCACAAGAAGTCGTCCGACGATCATGTCTCTTCTCACAGTTGCTTGGCTGTTTCTGTTTCTCCCTCTACAGGACCCGGAGGATCTTTGAGGTACTTAGCCAATTGCAGCATTGTCAGGTAGAACAACATTCTGCTCTGTCATTGTTTAAAAATTACTCCACCAAACTTTTCCGATTTTTCTCCATGAGCGACCGGTATTGTGATATTTCCGCTAGCCATGTGTAACTGGAAAAACCAACAGTAACCAATAAGTCTACAAAAGACAAATTGCACAACAATCAAAAAAATGATCTTGTTTAAGTGATATACTAAGAATTCACTCGTTGTTATATTGGATAATAGTACCAAATAACACAAGCCCCTGAATTTACGACTAAAGTTTCTTATGATAAGTGAATAAAAGAATATTCCCAGAGGATGAGGGGGTCCGGAGTAACCACTTAAATCCCTGCTCACTTAGGCTCTTATCGCCTTATTGACAGAATATCCTTTAACCACTTTCTCAATAGAATATCTTAGACATTCAAACTTAGTATTACACTTCAATTCACAATACAATAATAAATATGTGTAGATTTATATGTGTATATGTGTATAAATCAATCATACTTGGATGAAATTACTTGTGTAATATTACACTTCTAATTCTCAACTAAGTGTGCAACACACAATTAAATTTAAACTTTATCACTATGTGTATGCTCGTGATAATTTAACACCCTAATGTTAACTTAAATCTATACTACCAAGTTTATCATAATACAATATATGATTTTACTAAGTTAACATTATGATAACATAAATTAATCTAAGTCTATTTTAATATAAAATTAATTCCAGGATTAATTTTGTTAGTGTCACATTCGTTGGTTCGTTCGAACGAAACTTTCCAGTGAGTTCACGTTCGTGTAGCGTTCGTAAATGCGTTCGAATGAAGTGTTCCAAAGAGTTCACGTTCGTGTTGCGGTTGAAGACGCGTTCAAACGTTCTTTGGAAGAAGACTGGCGTTCGAGTTGCGTTTGAATACGCGTTCGAATGATACTACAAAAAATGGAATTTTTACCGACTCGTTCGTCGAGCGTTCGAATGTCTATGCATATTTTTCATGCACAAAATATATTTTCCAGAAAAATGGCAATTAACACATGCAAATTTTCATCTAACAACACTTGAAGTTTAATAAGTTCTTAAGATTGTGGTTAATTAGTATCATTAAACGAAATTAACATGCATTAAATAACTTAATTATTCACTATCATGCAAATATTTAACATAAACCATAAAATTTAGCAAAAACCTGAAAAATGTAGAAGATGATGAAACTTAAAGTCCAAGTGTGTTGCATCTGTCCTTAAGAACTTATTAGCCCCGCCTCAGTGCTCTACTGATGGTTTTTTGGCTAACGTTCTCCCATGATTACTTGGATGCTTCTTGTAGAAGGGGCACTCCTTCATAAGATCTTTAATAAGGACAAATGGTGGAAACTCTCTTTTTACTTAAAAGACTCTCTAAGACAATGTATGAAACTTGTAATTTTCTGGATGATATAAGAATGAACATAAGGCTCCTTTATATAGGCATGGAAATGTGTCTTTGAGGACACCATTTGGTTTGGGGTGTAACCCCCCTAAGGGTTATACCTCTTCCTTATACCTTTTGGAGCCTAGATGTGTGTTTTTCCAATTTTAGAGGACATGTCCCTACATGTTTGTGTCTTTCCCATAGGGCACTATTCAAGGGACATGACCATCATTCATCCATACTATATATTTAGAGAATTTACAACATAAAATACATAAAAAATATATATATATTTAAATTTTACTCAATTTATTAAAATAATGATTTTAAATAAAATACAATGATATCAAAAGATTTATATAACCAAGCTTATTATTTTTCTTGATTATAATACAAATTTACAGATATACAATATGAAATTTATTGAGATATTGAATACAAATATTTATAACACACACATAATTCTAAATCTACTAGAGCAAAATATCTACTATGACTCAAATATAGGAAGAAACTATACTCTCACAACTATGGGAAGAAACTCAACTTTCAACATTATGAGATTTTTTACTTAATGGAGTCGAACTTATGCTCTCCCTCTCATTTGGGAGAGCACATGCCCACCATTGGGCCCATGGCTAAAAAAACTTATTAACTAATAAGAAAAGACTCTTGTTTAGTTTAATTTGGTTTGAGAGATTAAGGTGATTTCTATTCTAATGGTAGAAGTAATTGATCATGTATTACTGCAAATGATATTCAATTTTTCTTAATGAGGGTTTAATAACTTTTATGCTTAGAATATTTAGTTAGATAATAGATGAAAATTGTACTTTATAGGCAATATTGTCTCGGCGTGATAATCAATTAATGGTAAATACAATTTCTGTTAAAAGATAATAATGAAGTGGCTTACTATTTCTATTTACACACATTAAGTCAATCCTTCTATTAATTGCATCAATTTGTAAAATTTTCATCCGTGTGTCAAGGGATATGAATGATCCATTAAGGTTGATTTGGTAAATGCATATATTCATAACTGAGATACAAAGTGTTAACATATGGGAGATTTTATTTTATTTTTATTTTATTTATTTTATTTTATTTATTTTTTGGCTCTTACTACTTTGCCTTGAATATCCACATTGAATATCAACTCCACCACTGCTCAAAAGTTGGCTCTAATTTGAGTTGGAGTGTTCAAATGTAAGGTCAATTTAGATATTTAATTAGCGGACTTATTCAAACCGAATTAACATATGTAATTACTCACCATTTCATAAGTTTGTTGTTGAATTTGGACATATATTTAACATAGGATGATTAATTTATCAATGTAAAATATTATAAAATATGAATATCATAAATTTAATTTGGTTTAGTTATTGCCTTAATTACGCTGACACTTCAGGGATCGACTTGGTGAATAATAATTAATAACTGAATTTGGTGTCTAAAAGTCGTGTTTTTTTTTTAGGCAATCTTTGATTGCCTATAAATTAAAAACAATTTTTTCAGAATATACATAACATTTATTCTCTTGAATAAGTTCTTAAAAAGAAATTTAACAAAATATTTTATTGTATCTCTAAAAAAATTTGTTATATTCTATAGTGAATTTACCTACAACCCTTACCATACATAATAAAAGCAATATTACTATAAGATAATATTACACACGCCTCAAAATTAAATTCTCCACTGTTTTTCTAGCACTTGCTATGTTAATATCAATTTTTCCCTTAATTCCTCATCAATATTCATTGTCAAACAATCGCCCTTATTTTTAAGGGCATCGGATGTCCAGAGACAAAAAGCTTCAATTTTTCAAGAGGGAGTTCACACTCATGTGTGATGACACGTGTCCCTCGTCTTAAACAAACACTAGGCATAAGCCACCTCCCACAGGGCTCAACTGAGTCACAAAAATGCACAATTTTTCAAGATGGGCGTTGGAAATATTTGGTTTTTGGTTTGTTTTCACGTACCTGTTTCAATTGCATTCATTGTAATTATTATTGTCGGGACATACAAATTTCAGACAACACATGCACCCATGTGCTTTTATTTAAGCCCCTTTCCCTCATTTTCAACAGCAAAACAGTAATATCATTAGCGTCGCAGATTTAGGTGTGGATTTGAGTTTCGAATAATATGTGGATTTCATAATACATTATTTGAAACTATTTTCATTAAACTTTAGTGTTAGATTTTTTCATAAATTTATTTTCGAATTGATATTGACTGTATATTTATATCCTTATGATATTTTACCTTAATAAATTTCATATAAAAAAAAAAAAGCAAAACAATAAGAGACAGCAAAACAGTAGAGAGCCCATTTTTTTTTCCTTTTTCAAAACTAGACAACAGAGCTTTTATAGTGCAGCCTAGATATCCGATCAGGACAGACTATGAGGGGTAATATAGTGTTGATGGTGGTTTTCGACTCCTAAGAAGTTAGAATCTCGAGGAAGGGTATAAAAGAGATTTCCATTTTCAAGGTTCAAGGGCCCGAGCCTAAGGAACATGGACGCCAAGTCCAACTTAGAGGTCGGGGTCGATTCACATTTGTCGACCGACCCAATGAGTGAAGATGTTCAGAGAAGCGAAGGGAATTTAGGCCTCGGGACCTACCTGACCTGATAGTCTGGTATAGGCAGGATGGATGATGTTTCGGTGCCCGACCTGATAGAGCGGGTCAGAATGATAATGAAATGGTCAGGATCAAGATGACGTAAGCTCTAAGTAGGGATTTGCACTTTCCAAATGGGTCAGACGTGACCGAAGCAGATCATCAGCTTATCTTCTAGCACACGCTATCATTTGAGAAATGAAAGATTATAGGCTGGAGGTAGAGTGTGGCAGTGATCAATAGTAGATTGGTTTAAAAAGATGTCAGATGGTAGGTCTACTTTCGGCAGAGCATGGGGAAGAGAGTCATCACATTAATGGTAGATTCACGTGGCTGACATCATGAGATTGTTGTATTAGTACAATTTACCCTAGTATATAAAGGGATTCAGAATTCATTGTAAAGGGTTAGCCAAATTCATTCAAGCATAACTTGTAATAGAGAGCAGAAAAGCTTAAGTGTAAAAGTGAATTTGTAAGAGGTCGGTCAGCCGAGCTCGAGAGATAGGCAGGTCGGCCATACCCAACTACGTTATAAAAACTTCATTTTTCCCTTATGCCCGTGGACTTAGGTTGGATCCATTCCGCCCAACCACGTTAAACCCTCCGTTTATTCCGTGTCTTTTCTCATCTTTTTGCTAAGTTTACCTTTGGTCCCCAAACCAAACAAATTCACAGCTGAGTGAGGATTGTTCGAGGAGTGAGTTTACCGATTTACCCCTAGAACTAAAATCAACTGTCAATAGTTGGCATCGTCTGTGAGGAACAGTACTAAAAGCAGTAAACACGTTGAGACGATGGCGGGAGACGGGAACCATAGATCTTCAACGGCTTCGACGACGGAGTGGATGGAGAAAATGGAAGAAGCCATCCGAAATGAAAGGAAAAAAGCTCGGAAGGAGAGAAAGTCAACTCAGGTATTCATGAAGACCATGTTGGAGAAGTTGGAAGAGAAAACTGGTGAAAGAGTGAGAGCAGTCCCCAACCAAATAAAAGAAGAAATAGCAAGAGGAAATAAGGTTGCTGGTGATAGAGTTGGTGCTTGGAGTGCCAATCTGAATTGTACATTTTATTATTTATTAATAAAATAACTGCATTTTTCATTTCATACCTTATTAATGGTATTGTCATTATGCGTATTAGATTGATGTATAGATATGCTAAGAATGACATCGACCTTAGAATAGTCTTGACACTAGGTGTAAACTATTCTTAAAATAAATATTCTCAGTCGTTGGTTTTGGAATACGGCCGAATTCCTATAACCTAGAAAACTAGCACTTGTCGTATATTGGAATTGGAGTTCCAATGGTTTAACCCGATGTACCATGAGTTTTGGAAACTCGTATAGACATGTGGGTATTCGTTGAAGCGAATACTGAATAACTCATAGGTGATTCCTAATAGTTGGAAGTACACACCACCGTCAATAGGAATCTCTGGACGGTTGGTTGAAGTTTATATTTCTGTTCCGCCTTATGGCTGGTATATTTGAATTTGACTTAATCAGGATACCGCCATTCTGGACGGTTGGTTTAAAATATCACAAGATTATATATTATTTTATGGAGATATCTAAATAGTGAATAGTAGAAGTTAATTCCTTTTACTTTAGCATTTCTTTTTATTACTTTTCAGCAATTTCATTTTATGTCTTTTAAGTTTTTATTAGTTTTAGCTATGTATTGTAACTAAATTAAATATCTAGGGTTGTGATAAAATCTAATATAACCGGTTTTAAAAGGGTTAGATTATAGTTTGAGTAATTTAAAAGAGTTATTTATTGAGTCATAATCTTAATGCCTTTTTATTAATTGGCCATTAATAAAATTGATTTAGATAAACTTAAAATGAACTAGACATATGGATTTTAAGTTAAAGACCACAGACTCAATAACCCACGATCTTCCTTAAGGATAGATAACCCTTTTAATAGATTTCCTTACAGGATAGGAATATACCTGTTGGGCGGGGGTAGTCATAATTGGAACTCAATCTTAATGAATCTAGGTAATTTAATTGACATAGACATATGGTTCAATTGGATTATACTAGGTATTTGTAAATGATCATTCGGAAGAGGCTTTTACATAATTTAGTGTTCCAGATTAATAATTCAATAATTTACACCCACTATGATATAACTACTTCATCTTTTAATTAATATTGGAAGAATTCACAACCCTATATAGTTTTAATCTTCATTAATCTTCTTTCAATTTCTTTTACTTGTTTTTAGAATCATCATCCTTTCAAATCAATCAATCATCTTATTAGATATTTGTAAATAAATAGTATCAACAATTAATAGCAACAGTAGGAATTAAGTCCTCGTGGGATCGATATTTTTATACTACTTGAACGATACGTGCGCTTGCGTTATACGTGTGTGTTTGCGCCGGTCAATCTCCTCAAGTCGAGTAGCATATTTAATCCTTTGACTATAGGATAATATTGATTTTGTGTGAGATCCTTCACACTTTGATGCCATGTATATCAGAAACATTTCATGGTCTGGCCACTAGATGTTCATTGGGTGTGGACCGATGCATTCAGTAATCAAGTGCGAATCAAGATAGGATATGTCAGCCCGTATGTGTACCATAAAGGGTTTAGGTATCCATGTTAGTAAAGTCACGATTCTTAAATATTTGGCCAAATTCGATCACTCAGGGTGGATCGCATCAGTTATGAAGAATCGTTGATATATTTGTTGGGTTTTCACAAAGGCGCAGGCGGAAGCGCGGTTCGGGCGAAATCATAACTTTAAAAAATTTTAAACTTACCGAATAAATTATTCAATATCCAATATGAATAATTCATTCATATTTCACCTAAACATATTTATTCGATATCAAATAACGATATAAATGATTAATAAACACCACGAAACTTTTATGAAAAACGTTTTTCCGTAAAATGACATAAAACACATTTTTGTATGAATCGACCAACCAATACACATAGGGGCTGCCCAAGTTAACCCTAATAGTACTTGGGAAGTTCATGGGCTGCCTGAACAGTGACCAATTCATTGTTTGGACAGCGGACACCCGGTAAGCCTGAAATTCACCCGGTAACGCCGTTTTTCACCGTTTTAGCATATTTCAATTCCGAATAATTTTCGGTTATTGTTCCAATGCCCAAAACACATCCAATAAATTTATACAACATAATTTTCATCACCAAAATCACAGAAATTCCAGATCTGATTTGGTAACCAAAATTATAATTTTTCATGCTTTAAATCCAATTTTCTCAACATTAATCATATTAATATTTACACAAACTAAAGTCACCACAAATGAAGAACTCAATAACAATTCTTGGAGTTACAAGAGTATTCATAATACTCTAAAATGGAAACAAGTCATCAATGTTGGGGTTTTATTACGAATTACAGGGTTAGCGCAGCGGAACGCGGAAAAACGATTTTTCCGATTTCAAAAATTTTTTTTGGAACAATTAAATAAACTTATTTCTTTAATTAACCAATACTTAAATTATGAAATTATAACCCAAGAAATCATATTTCTTTTAATTACAAAATTATCTCAATCTTCTGCAAAATCATTACTTTAGTTTTAAATATGTCAATTACATATTTAATTGATTCCAAATCAATCTCAAAATAATTTTTACAATTTTGCAACAAAACCATAAACTTTTTCAGATTTGCGAAAACTGCCCAGAATTTTTCCAGAATATACAAAACAGCTCAGAATTTTAATTAATTGTAATTTGGCCCAATTTGTTCAAAACACATCAAGATCAACTCCAATTAATCCCAAATTTTACATGCATCAAATATACATCAAATTAAAGCATATATATGAAAATCCCCAAAATTTGAGTGGGTTAAGAACCCTAATTTCACAAATCACTCAAATTAGGTAATTTACACTAAATTAATAAAATTCAATACTTTAATCTTCAAATTACCACGCCAATTAATTCTCACCATCATGAAATTAATCAAGAACAATTCTAGGCTAATTATGAATTGTTAATTAACTCTAGAATGGCAACTTTAATTTTCTAATTAATTAATTAAGCTTAATTACATTAATAAGCAAATAAATTAATTCTACATGTATAAACACATCCAACAAGCATCCAACAAATTTAATTACAAACTAAAAGAGTAGAGGCATGATCTTAACTACACAATTGAAGTTAAGAATTATGAAACAATTTTTCATGAAGAAGAAGAAAGAAAATAACTTACAAAATCCAATTTTGCCATTCTTTTCTTTTTCTTTTCCAAAATGCTATCAACTTACTTTTGTTATTTTTGTTGAAGTTGTGTAAGTGTTTGGAAAAATGAAACAAATCCAATTTTGTTCCCAATTCCAAATTGTCGATTTTTTCACCAAAAAATTAAAGAAACAATTACTTTAATTTTGTATCAATATAATTGGTACACATTTTGGCTTTAATAAATTAACACTTTAACTTTAATAAAGTTGTCAAAATATGTTCCAATTATATCAAGCCATTTCTCACTTAATAAAGTTGAAATTATCACTTAAAGATATTTATTTTATAAATTAATTTAATTATTTAATAATTAATAAATTAATTAATAAATTTAAATATCTTAAATATATGTATTATATTTACAATAAATATCTCAATTACATATATCAATGATATAAATCAAATATCACAATTTGATATTTTATTAATGTGTATTTAATAAAATCAAGTATTAAATAAAACACACATTAATTTTGGAAATGACTGTTGGGTCCCGAATGCATGTATTTTTCGTTTAACCATTAAACGAGTTATAAATAATCAATATTATTTATAACAGTTGCCCTAGTGCTCTACGAGTAAATTTCATTAGTGAGACTCTCTAGACTCAGACATATCCGTCACGAAATCAAATTACGTGTCCATAATTCACCCACCCGTAAATTATGACGAACACAGATAAACTCTCTGAATCATAAAGGTCGAGGTCACTACATACGTATAATCCCTCCGTCACAGGTATCCGGATTAATCCAGAGATATAGATACAAACGTCAAATCTCTATAGATATAATCACGTCGACGTTTCTATTAGCAATCCCTCAAATAACACTTAGAACTAATTTCTACAGTGTACCACGGACCCATGGATTTAACAGATTGCTAATTCCATATTGAATACCTATGCTTTGTACACAGAGCTGACAGATCCTATCTTGATACACACAGGATATCCTGAACATCAGTTCACACCCAACGAACAGGCGGAGGTCTGATCTAAATAGATCGGTGACGTGACTGTCATCTAAGTGTGGAGGATAACTCAGATATCCACAGTGGTATCTCAAGTCAAAGAATCACTATGCTCACTCAACCCGAGAAGATTCTTATTGATGTTGGTGTACCATCTATTAAGAATCTTCGGTGAGTCGTTCAGTGTTTATCCGCTATAAACACCTACACATCTATACGAGTCTCTAAGACGCATGGTTCACTGAGAAACCATCGGAATCCAAGATTCCAATATACGACATGTACCAGTCTCTACAGGTTTACTTTACTGACCAAATAGTGTAAACATTGACCGGCAACTGTCTAAGAATGACAACGTCATGATACAACTCAATGTCAGTTGCGACGCTTTTGCAACAGTATCATAACTAATCATTCTAAGGTTGGTTACGTCGTTACCATATTAAAGAAGAATTTATATAAAAGAAATTGTTCATTTTATTCATAAAAAAACGTTATAATAGTATTTACATGGAAATACATAATAAAATTGGCGCTCAGAGCACCAACCCTAACAAAATCTCCCACTTGCTCTAGTGCCAATATCGATTGTATCTAATACCCATCGACTCCACATGTTATCAAATAACTTTGGAGGTATGGCCTTCGTAAGCAGGTTGCTACATTACCTTTACTCGGTACCTTGCACACAATAATGTCCCTCGCGACACAATCTCTCGAATGATGTGGTACTTTCGTTCCACATGCTTCGATTTCTGATGCGCTCTTGGTTCCTTTGCTTGCGCAATGGCTCCAGTATTATCACAGTATAACGGAATCAAATTCTTGATACTTGGGACTACTCCCAATTCTGTGATAAAGTTCCTAACCATACAGCTTCCTTTGCCGCTTCAGAAGCTGCAATATATTTCGCCTCTGTGGTGGAATCAACTGTCGACCCCTGTTTGGAACTCTTCCAACAAACCGCTGTTGGACAATTATGACCCATAGAATCACTATTTGTAAAAGACATTGTGGTTTTTGTACAAATTAACTATGTGACACAGGAAATTGCTATTTTATCATTTTATAATTAGATTACTTTGATATATAAATGATAAAAGTCCTTATGATTAGTTCCGGATTAATAAGATATGAGACAATATTAATCCACGAATGATTAATCATTAAATATCCATAGTCGTAGTATTATCGAGACTGGACATCGATAATGCGGAATAGACTAGTATTTCACTTGTGCGTGTTATGGAAGCTTAACGACATAGTTCTCATATATTTAAGTATATGATACTTATCAAAGTGTGATAAGAGGTTCTGTTAGCCGTTAGACCAGAAACAACTTCGCTCTGGATAGACCCATCGAAATCCCATTAGTAATATGACTATGTGTCTATGGGAATCCGAATCAGGGTAGGTGTATTTGGTCTTAACCTGAGACTTGCATCGCTAATACTTGTGACAATCAGTACGCTTTGGTTTTGGTCGTCCGAGGCTTTAACAGGTTCTGTGTACGCCTCTTCTGGGTTTACTGAGAATCGTAGTGTATTGGGTGTGATGTCAATATGGAAGTGTCACTTCAGTCATATGGAGATGATGATCACGCATGATACAGAACTGGTACTCTTATATGCTGCAACTATCGGGATAATATGACAAGGTCATGATTATCCGATTAAAGAGACTAGTTGCTAGTGATCCGATATATGCTTCGTACGAGGCAGACACAATTCCAGCCTCAGGCCTAGCATGTGACATCCGATACTGGATCGTGATACGCAATACTTAGTATACTACGCTTGACAAAGATTATGTATTCCTTAAAAAAATATTTCTAGAGAATTGGGTAGGCAATGTGTTTTGCTAGAAGCCAACCATGTCTTGTAAATCGGTAAGAACGTGGTACTAGGTACGCACGTATTCAGATAGTCCGATAACCGTATTTACTGCCAACATATCCAGGGATCTCATGGGTCGCTTCCCAAAGATTCACCGATGACATTTGACTCGAACAGAATTAATCTTGGATTAATTATGAGAGAGAGAAAATTAATCTAGGATTAATTACGGCAAGAATTTATCTGGGATAAAATTCGGATAGAAGAGAGAGAATGATTAATTTCGAATTAATTGATTAAATAATATATTGGATATATTAATTGAAATTAGATTTCAAAGCGGAATTAAAATTGGATTTTAATTCGGGCGAACGAATTAATTTAGAATTAATTCGTAAGCGACTTTCGTAATAATATTCCGAGGCATTATTATTTAATTAAATTAGATTTAATTAAGTCGCAACGGAAAATTCGTTTGATTTAGAATTAAATGAACCCGGGCCCGGGCCCGACCGAAGTTGCGTGTTGAGTTGTTCGACTTAAATTTGGAATTTAAAAGTGGTGGGACCTACTTGACTTACATCAACTTGTTTGACATGTGATAGAAGTTGTTAAAGGTTGTGTAAGAATTAGATTGCTTATTCAACACACAAACCAAACCAACACACTTTGTTTTAATTTTGGAAAGACATATACCAACTTTGGAAGTGCATTTGGTAATTGATTTTTAGAAAATCAAAATATCAAACAACAAAAACTCTCTCCCTCTCCTCTTGTTTGCCGTGAGCTTCTTCATCTCCAAGGGAAATTTTGTTTCAAAATTTCTTCAAGCTAGCACTTTCAAGGAGTCAAAGAAGGTGATAGGGAAACTCATCCTTGAGTTTGGAACACAAACACAAAGCTTGGAGCTTCCGAAACGAAAAGATTTTTGAAATCTCAACATCCGATCATTGTAAGTACTTCCGCAACTTCTTTGATTTATTCACACACCGAATCATGTTATAGAGATCTTGAGCATGTCTAGGACACTAAAAATGGTATCAAGAGCCTTGTCTAAGCATGATTTTATTCTAGGGTTTATATACTTTAATTTAGGGATTTTGTGTTTGGAGCATGATTTCTTCAAATTGGTTGTTTGGTTGAGCTTGGATGATGATGAATTAGATTTATGCATCTTAGGAATTGAGAAAATGAGTTGGATAAAATTTTCCCTAATTTCCTTAGCCTTGGCCGAATACTACCGGAGCATGTATCATGGTGATTTTTTGATTTTAGACTATTGGATATGTTTAAATCATGAAATGAATATTGATTGTTGATTTAATTTGATTGAAATCAAAATTGGATATTATTTCTTGAGATTACCGTGAATACCATAAGCATGAAATTGATTAATTTTGCTTCAATTGTGTTGGACATGAATTGAATATATTAAAACATGATTAATTAGTTTAATTGATGTTTTGGAAATGTTGGTTTAACTAATTAATTATGACAATTACACTTTAATTAAATTAATATGATATTTAGAATATTATGTTAATAATAAAATTAGCCTTTAAAATTGGATTGGGCTATTTTGTTATATTTGGGCTTAATGTGATTGGTAGGGCCAAGCTTGGTTTAGGACAATTGGATTGGATCCAAATTGGGCCTAAAACCATTTTCATAAAGTCCAAATATAATAATTGGGCCTTTAACAATTTAATTGGGCCTAATGTGCCTAAATTGATTTTGGCAAAAAAGGGTGATTCCTTATTTGGCCTTGGCATCTTGGATTGGATCCATTATTTCCAAAGCCCATACCTTATGAATTAATAAAAAGCCCATTGGACTTTAATTAAATGACATTGGATCTTAATTGGGCCTTTGAGACCCATTTAGATTGGATTTAGAATCTAAGTCTAAAAGGCACTAAAATATTAAGTGTAATTATTTAATTTGGAATTAAATACGAATTAGTATTGGATACAAATTAAATTGGATTTAAAATTGTAGTTCGATATAATTCAAGAATACGTACTTTGAGTACTTATTCTTAAACGAGTTGGACTCACGCAAATCAAATCGTTGTTTGAACATTGGATGGTCATTAATTCAAAGATTAATTAATTGGATTAGATTGATTGAATAACATGCTTTGTGTGAATACTTGGATGTATTATGAATAATGTATATCGGATGGATATTAGAAGTGGGGGCAATTTTGGAAATTATTGTAATAAATTTAGAATTTATTAAATTGGACCTGCATGTCCAGCCTATTATCTCTTTATCTCTTTGTACTTCTCTTCTCACCAATTCCCCTCAATGTAAATGAGGTTTCTTTATTGTATTATGTAATTGGGTAGAAGTAAGAATAATGCTAGCGGGAGAGAGAAAATAGAGAGATTTGTTCTAAGAACAAATTTTTATATATCCATCCGCATATCATTATTAATTTTATTTCATGCCTTATTATGCTTTTAAAATGCATGCTTAAGGGTGTTTGATGAGACCTAATCAAAGATAATAAATTGGTTGCTAATTTACGCGAAAAACCCTCACTCAAATATTAAGCGTTTTCCTTCCATTGAGTGGTTCTCTCTCAAGATCCAAAATTGGCATTGGTTTGTTGGCCAAAGTCAAGATCAATGTCCATCGCGGATGTGTTTGAACCACAAAAGCTTTTTTCTATATCGCATGTCTTGGGCGGTGGTGACTTGTTGGCCAAAGTCAATGTCACTTCTAGTTCATCGACGTGGATTACGAAGCTTTCCCACTGTCAATGAGTCCCGTTTAACTGGAATCATTAAGCTTGTTGAGCCAAAGCCAAGGCTTAGTTGATTCAGAGGAAAATGTTAGGAAATATATTGGATATATTTACATATATTGGATATATGTTTCGGGCTTGGAGTTCCACCTACCGGATCTAGGAATCGGATGAGATCCAATTGATCTTAGAGATCTACCTAGTTAAGTTTCATACAGCTTGTTGGCCAAGTCAAGGTTGTGTGTTTTTAACGGGATCCTAGTCCACTAGGAAACTGGGTTTCCCGATTACTCAACAGAGGGTTAGAAGCTCGTCGAAAAATAGTGGGATACCAGTATTAAATTTGCAATTTCGTTTAATACTCGTCCAATACGCGCTTTCAAATATTTTCGTCGTTATATATTTATATTAGTTGGACAAATATTTTATTGTTTTCTTTTAACAGTTGGACTGTACCCGAAATCATTAATTGAATAGTTAGACTATTGCAATTAAGATGGTCGGAAAGATCACGTTAGAGACATTATCATGGGCGAAATATTTTTAACGGTGTGAACATTCCTGACTGGGATATGAACCTCAGGATTGTCTTGGGGGATGAGAAGATGCTCTATTCAATAGAGAAACATCTCGGGCCTAATCCCGGAATTAAACAGCCACTTGAGCTTGAGCTTGAGCTTTGGAAGACTCACAATGATGACAACTCAACTGCTCAATCTGTCATGCATGCTGCAATGACCCCATAATTTCGTCGTCAAAACAAAGGATTGGATCCATACGAAATGATGTTGAAATTGAGGGACCTTCACCAATCTAACCTTAGATCGCAGAAGTATGAATTACAAAAGAAGCTCTTTCGCTCTCGAATATCAGAGGGTACATCTGTCGAGCACCTTGTGCCACATATGATTACTGACATCGAACAGCTGGGTCAGCTGGGCATAACCTTTGAGGCTGAGACTTCCATAGATTTGATCTTACAGTCTCTTCCTGACAGTTGGAGTGGGTTCATCATGAACTGTAATATGATGAACCAAGAAAAGACTCTTGGAGAGTTGATGGTAATGCTGAAAGAGGCAGAAAATGAGCTTTTAAAGGGCAAGAAGCGCGAGGCGCACTTCGCTTCGACATCTCATAAAGCCAAGGCTTGGCCGAAGGCTTCTGGAGGTGTGAAGAAGAAGAAAAGAAAGGGCAAGGCCAAATCATCAAAGTCTTCTGGGAAGGCAAAAGATAAATCCCAAGATGTTTGCCTACAGTGTGGCAAACGGGGTCACTGGAAGCGTGAATTCCGTGAGTACAAGGCGCACATGAAGGAAGTGAAGGCGGGCAAGGCACCGGCTTCATGTATGTTTGTTATTGAATAAGCATGTCTACTTCTAGTTTTAAAAATTGGATTTTTTATTCTGGATGTGGTACTCATATATGTACTGATGTGCAGGATCTGCAGATTAGTAGGAAACTGGCTTCAGGGGAGATTGACCTACGAGTTGGAAACGGGACCAGAGTCGCTGTTTTGGCTATAGGGACTTATGTTTTGGAACTTCCCTCGGGGCATGTACTTACTTTATCAGACTGTTATTATGTGCCTAGTTTGACTAGAAATATTATTTCTGTATCTTGTTTGACCCAATGCGGGTACACTTTTATATTCCGAAACACTGGGTGTTTTGTTTATAAAATGATATTGAGATATACACTGCTGATGTAAATAATGGTCTTTATATTTGAATATAAATGAATCTCAAACATATAACATGACAAACAAAAGGCTTAAATTAAGTACCAAAGATGAAACTTATATGTGGCATTATCGTCTGGGACACATAAACAAGACTAATATATCCATACTTTCGAAGAGTTGATACTTGGACGGATTTGATCATAATTCATATGACGTCTGCGAATCTTGTTTATTAGGTAAAATGCCTAAAACGCCTTTTAGCGGTAAAGGTGTGCTTGCCACCGAACTGTTAGCCCTCGTTCATAGTGACGTATGCGGGCCCATGTCTAGCTAGGCTAGAGATGGATATGAATACTTCGTAACCTTTACGGATGATGCATCACGTTATGGTTATGTGTATCTTATGAGACACAAGTCGGAAACTTTTGAGAAATTCAAAGAGTTTCGACACGAAGTAGAAATACAGACCGGCAAAAGTATTAAAACATTACGGTCGGACCGTGGTGGTGAATACTTAAGCAATGAGTTTCTCGATTACTTGAAAGAGTATGGTATTCTATCACAGTGGACTCCTCCTGGAACACCTCAGTTAAACGGTGTGTCCGAACGGAGAAACCGAACTTTGTTGGACATGGTAAGGTCAATGATGAGTCGCACAGAGCTACCAATTTCCTTCTAGGGATATGCATTGAACAATGCAATACTTATTTTGAATAAGGTTTAGTCAAAGTCTGTTAGACAAACTACATATGAAATATGGACAGGAAAGAAACCAGGTTTCACATTCCTGAAGATTTGGGGATGCGGGGCATATGTAAAACATTTGAATGGTACCAAACTTGAACCCATATCGGATAAATGCCTATTTGTAGGTTATCCTAGGGAAACCAAAGGATATTACTTCTACAACCCACAAGAGAACAAGGTATTTGTTGTTATACATGCGGTTTTCCTTGAAAAAGAATTCCTAAATGCAGTGGTAAGTGGGAGGAAAGTAGAACTCGATGAAAATCGTAGTGATACTGTTTCTGGCACCGACTCCCGAACGGAACATGAACAGTTCATCAAGGATGAGACTGTACCACAATCTTCTAATACACAAGAACCGCGTAGATCGGAGAGAGTCGGAAAACAACTTGAGAGGTATAGGTTTCTGATCTCACCTCATGTAGATATTATTCTTATTGAGGATAACAAGCCGGCTACGTATGAAAAAAAAAGCGATACAAGGTATCGAGTCCACTTTATGGCAATAAGCTATGAAGTTCGAAATGGATTCCATGTATACCAACCAAGTCTGGGCACTGGTTGATGCACCAGAAGGCGTTAAGCCGATTGCTTGTAAATGGGTCTTCAAGAAGAAGACTGACATGGATGGCAACATACAAACTTACAAAGCTAGGCTTGTAGCGAAAGGGTATCTTCAACGACATGGTGTCGATTATGGTGAAACTTTTTCACATGTTGCCATGATTAAATCCATTCGGATAATGCTTGCTATTGCTGTATATTTCGATTATCAAATATGGCAGATGGACGTCAAAATTGATTTCCTTAACGGAAACCTTTTGGAGGATGTTTATATGCAACAGCCTGACCGTTTTGTCGTACTAAAACATGCAAACAAGTTTGCAAGATAAATCAATCCATTTATGGATTGAAGCAAACATCGCGTTCTTGGGACCAACGTTTTGATGAGATCATAAAAGAATATGATTTCATTCAAAACGAAGATGATCATTGTGTATATAAGAAGGTTAGTGGGAGCGCACTGACATTCATTGTCCTTTACGTTGATAATGTATTGCTTATTGGCAATGACATTCCCATGCTACAATCGGTGAAAGCTTGTCTTTCATTAAAATTCTCCATGAAAGCTCTGAGAGAAGCAGCCTTTATTCTGGGAATAATGATCTACCGGGATAAATCTGGAAAGCTGCTTGGACTCTCCCAGAGCTCGTACATTGACAAAGTGTTGAAGAGATTCAACATGGATCAGTCTAAGAGGGGACTGCTGCCAGTGTCACATGGCGTCTCTCTATCTAAGGACATGTGTCCTAAAACTAAATATGAGAGAGATAACATGAGTCGAATCCTATTCGCTTCTGCAGTCGAATCGATCATGTATGCCATAATATGTACGCGACCTGATGTCTCATATAATTTGAGCATGTGCAGTCTCTATCAGGCCGATCCAGGTGATGGTCATTGGGTTGCGGTTAAGAACATCCTTAAGTATCTTAGACAAACTAAGAATTCTTTCTTAGTCTATGGAGATGGAGAACTTGAGGTGACTGGATTCACCGACGCAGGTTTCCAAACCGATAAAGACGACTCTAAGTCACAATCTGGGTACAAATTTTATTTGAACAACAGAGCAATGAGTTGGAAATCTTCCAAGCAAGAGACTGTTGCCAATTCAACAACATAAGCAGAATATATCGCTGCAGCTGAAGCAGAAAAAGAGACAGTTTGGATCCATAAATTCCTAATTAGATTAGGAGTAGTTCCGTTAGCAGCTGAGTTCGTTCCTTTGTATTGGGAAATATAACGGGGCTATAGCGCAGGCTAAGGAACCGCAGTCTCATCAACGATCCAAGCATGTACTTCGACGTTTCCATCTTATACGTGAGATCATACATCGTGGCGATGTGAAGATCGAAAAGATCACTTCAGATTACAACATTGCAGATCCGCTGACGAAAGCTATCTCTCAGCAAAAGTTTGAGTGACATGTACATAGTTCAGGTGTTAGATACTTGAGTGATTGGCTATGAGCCAAGTGGGAAATTGTTGGACAATTATGACCCATATCATCACTATTTGTAAAAGACATTGTGGTTTTTGTACAAATTAATTATGTGACAAAATAAATTGTTATTTTATCATTTTGTAATTAGATCCATTTGATATATAAATGATAAAAGTCTTTATGATTAGTTCCGGATTAATAAGATATGAGACAGTATTAATCCAAGAATGATTAATCATTAAATATCCCTCGTCCGTAGTATTATTGAGACTGGACATCGATAATGCGGAATAGACTACTATTGCACTTGTGCATGTTATGGAAGCTTAACGGCATAGTTCTCATATATTTAAGTATAGGATACTTATGCAAGTGTGATAGGAGGTTCTGTTAGCCGTTGACGGGAACAGCTTCGCTCTGGATAGACCCCTAGGAATCTCATTGGTAGTATGAATATATGTCTATGGGAATCCGAATCAGGGTAGGTGTATTTGGTCTTAACCTAAGACTTGCATCGCTAATACTTGCGACAATCAGTACGCTTTGGTTTTGGTCGTCCGAGGCT
The DNA here is from genome assembly GCA_019454045.1 of Zanthoxylum bungeanum. Classification (NCBI taxonomy): domain Eukaryota; kingdom Viridiplantae; phylum Streptophyta; class Magnoliopsida; order Sapindales; family Rutaceae; genus Zanthoxylum; species Zanthoxylum bungeanum. The sequence continues at coordinate 9,993 of SKCR01044591.1, read as the reverse complement.
TTAACAGGTTCTGTGTACGCCTCTTCTGGGTTTACTGAGAATCGTAGTGTATTGGGTGTGATGTCAAGATGGAAGTGTCACTTCAGTCATATGGAGATGATGATCACGCATGATACAGAACTGGTACTCTTATATGCTACAGCTATCGGGATAATATGACAAGGTCATGATTATCCGATTAAAGAGACTAGTTGCTAGTGATCTGATATATCCTTCGTACGGGGCAGACATAATTCCAGCCCAGGCCTAGCATGTGACATCTGATACTGGATCGTAATACGCAATACTTAGTATACTATGCTTGACAAAGATTATGTATTCCTTAAAAGAATATTTCTGGAGAATTGGGTAGACACGGTGATTTGCTAGAAGCCAACCATGTCTTGTAAATCGGTAAGAACGTGGTACTAGGTACGCACGTATTCGGATAGTCCGATAACCGTATTTACTGCCAACATATCCAGAGATCTCATGGATCGCTTCCCAAAGATTCACCGATTACATTTGACTCGAACAGAATTAATCTGGGATTGATTATGAGAGAGAGAAAATTAATCTAGGATTAATTGCGGCAAGAATTTATCTGGGATAAAATTCGGATAGAAGAGAGAGAACGATTAATTTGGAATTAATCGATTAAATAATATATTGGATATATTAATTGAAATTAGATTTCAAAGCGGAATTAAAATTGGATTTTAATTCGGGCGAACGAATTAATTTAGAATTAATTCGTAAGCGACTTTCGTAATAATATTACGAGGCATTATTATTTAATTAAATTGGATTTAATTAAGTCGCAACGGAAAATTCGTTTAATTCAGAATTAAACGAACCCGGGCCCGAGTGAAGTTGCGTGTTGAGTTGTTCGACTTAAATTTGGAATTTAAAAGTGGTGGGACCCACTTGACTTACATCAACATGTTTAACATGTGATGGAAGTTGTTAAAGGTTGTGTAAGAATTGGATTGCTTATTCAACACAAACCAAACCAACACACTTTGTTTTAATTTTGGAAAGACATATACCAACTTTGGAAGTGCATTTGGTAATTGATTTTTAGAATATCAAAATATCAAACAACAAAAACTCTCTCCCTCTCAAACCGTTGGGTTCGGAATGGTCCTTTACTTATGTCATTGTGATGATATAATTTGTGCACTAAATCAACCGCACCTATCCAATAATCATGCTCAAGGTACTTAGATCTAACATGCTTTCATCCAAATAATTCCACGCAATGTAACACAACAAGCATATTAAACCATTAAATCAACATGTACGAATCATTACCCAAACGCATCATAAACTAGGAACATGCATAGTGAACAACCTAAACATGCTTTAACAAATAAATAACAAATTAAATTAAACCATGCTTCAAATAATAAACAAATAACCTAAAGACTATAACATGCTCAAATACAAGTTTGGATGGGACAAAACATATGTCTCTTAAGTGGTACGTGGCGTTGTATCCCGAGTACAAACCGCACTACCGTCCATTCGGATTCGGCTACGAATTTACGTCCGGGTTTCCATCCTATATACCACAAAAGGGAACACATGTCCCGCCCATCCAACAATCAAATCATGCCTCAAACGACTCTCATGCAATTATATATCAAAGTAAAATAAAATAAAGAATAAAGAAGATAGGTAAAAGGTGCCCTCAGGTCTAACCTCTTTTGTCGTCTAAGAAAGGGCGTTACACGTCCGTTGGAAGGGTGAATGATCCGCTACTCTTTTAGTTCACCAACTCAACGTCTTTCCTCGATATTTTGCTGTTCGGGCTGCTGTTTCAAGTCCGTTTCGCGGCTGCTTCGCTGCTACGTTTCAGGTCACTGTCTTGATGGTTTAGCGGACTGTTTTAGGTGATTTTGAAGGCTTAGGGAGGTGCGTTTGTGAGGATGTTTTAGGGAAACTTTATGGAGGTTTTGGGGATGGTGTAAGTGATTTTAGGACGGTTTTGGGGGCTAAGGACGCAACAAAAACCGACCAGAACAGAAGGTGAACTGCGGCAGTTTACAGGTGCAGTGGGGTGTTTTCAGGGACTGTTTTGGGTGATTTTGAAGGCTTATGGAGGTGCGTTTGTGGGGTTTTTTTAGGGAAACTTTATGGAGGTTTTGGGGATGGTGTTTGGTGATTTTAGGACGGTTTTGGGGGCTAAGGACGCAACAAAAACCGACCAGAACAGAAGGTGAACTGCGGCAGTTACAGGTGCAGTGGGGTGTTTTCAGGGACTGTTTTGGGGCTGCGAATGGGGCTGTGTTTGGAGGGTGTTTAGTGCGACTTTAGGGCTGTGAATAAGGTTTATTTGAGGGTGTTTTAAGGCTGTGAATGGGGGCTGGAACTCGGCAATGGAGGGTTAAGTTTAGGGCTTGGGCGTGAAGGGTGTTGATGATGGAGGGAAGATGCGGCAATGGAGGCTATTGGATCTTAAAGGCTCAGCAATGGAGGCTTCAGGGGGATTGATGAGCGGAAAATATATCAATATTTACCGCCCCTTTTACTTAATATTTTGTTTAGTTTCTCGGGTTGAGATGTTTTTTTGATGTGTTTTAGTTATTTTGCAGATAAAATATATCGGGACTCAATGAAATCATTTAGGACGAAATGTGGATCAAATAAGGGCAATTATTGGACTTGATATATTAATTTTGGAGATTGGAAATTTGAAAGGGCGTTTTGACGAAGTGCAGTTTTGGAAATTCCAGTTTTGCACATCTGTCGTATGTTGGGCATAACTTTTTACTCAGATATCGGATTGAGGAGATTCAAGTTCCAGATTAAAGACGACTCAAAGATCTACAACTTTGAAAGAGAAAAATTTTCGAATTCTGAAGATTTCGTGACCGAAATTGATGAACCATCCAGAAGTGTGTGGAGTGTAATTATTAAAAGTCATTATCAATCATTTTCAAAGCAAATATTATTAATTAATAATAATAATAAAATTATCAAATCAACACCAAACAAGATAAGAAATTATTGGAGCAATTATGGATTTGGTGGAGTAATTAGTGGAGAAATTAATAATGTAATTGGTGAGAAATTGATTGATGATTTGATGGTGGCAAAATTTTGCCTATAAATACCAAGCCATTTCATTTGTAAAATTCATACTTTCTTCTTTGAAATTCTTAATGAATAAATAAGAAGATTGTATCTAGTTTGTTTGTTTTTAGTTTTCAGTAATTAATTTTCAGTTTCGCACTTTCTTTTCTTTACTTTTCAGTTTTTACTTTCCGCGATTTACTTTTACGCACAGTACTTTTCTTTATTTTAATTTTTCAGTTTTTACTTTTCAGTAATGAGGAGGTAATTTCCCAAGCTAGGGTGAAAGGTAATTCTTTTACTGTTACTATTTAGATTAATCTCCCTTAAAAATAATATATTCACTATTTAAAATACTGATTAATAAAGGATACCGCTATATTGGTCGTTGGCAATTCAATTTAATCTGGTTTAAACCTGACTAATCAAGGATACCGCCAGATTGGTCGGTTGGTAAATTTATTTTGGTACCGCTTTATGGCTGGATTATGGACAAATATTACCGCCTATATGGCTGGTTGGACTTAATTTGACTTAATCATGATACCGCCAGATTGGTCGGTTGGTAATATTATAACAAGTTTATATATTATTTTATGGGAGATTTCTAAATAGTAGTAGTAAAAGTAATTCCTTTTACCTTAGCATTTATTTTACTTTTTACTTTATATCTTTTACTTTTCAGTATTTTTACTTTATGTCTTTATTTTTCAGTTATTAGTCATAGTTATGTGTTGTAACTAAATAGTTATCTGGGGTTGTGATGAATTTCAATATCACCGGTTTTAAGGGTTAGATTATAGTTTGGGTATTATAAAGATTTATTTATTGAGTCTTAATCTTAATGCTTTTTATTAATTGGCCATTAATAAAATTGATTAGGTAAACTTAAAATGAACTAGACATAGGGATTTTAAGTTTAAGACCTTAGACTCAATAGCCCACGATCTTCCTTGAGGATAGATAACCCTTTAATACATTTCCTTACAGGATAGGAATATACATGTCGGGCGAGGATAGCCATAATTGGAACTCAATCTTAATGAATCCAGATAATGTGGTTGACATAGGAATATGGTTCAATTGGGTTACACTGGGTATTTGTGTCTGACCATCGACAGATGCTTTCGCATAATTTCGTGTTCCAGGTTAATAAATCAATGTTTTACCCATCTATATAATAATCACTTCATCTTTAAAATGGTATTGGAAGAAATCACAACCCTAGATCTTGTGTCTTTTGTATTTTCTTTAGTATTTTCTTTTGTCTTTTTATTTATTTATTTATTTAGTAAAGCCATTCAACCAATCAAACAAACAATATCTCTCTTATCCATTTAATTAGATATTTGTAAATAAATAGATTCAACAATTAATAACAACAGTAGGAATTAAGTCCTCGTGGGATCGATATTTTTATACTACTTGAACGATACGTGCGCTTGCGTTATACGTGTGTGTTTACGCCGGTCAAGTTTTTGGCGCCGTTGCCGGGGACTTATATTTCTTGAGTTGTTAATTTTGAAGTTATCTAATTTACTTGTATCTAATTTTCTTTATCTGTAATTTTTACTTCTTTTATTTTTCAGGTGATTGAAAAATGGAACTTTATTGGGAGATTGAGAGATCACGAGCTTTACTAGAAAATACACCCCAAATTTGGGAGCAACAGTCCGGTTTTCTGAGGCCTGTTGTCCAGCCCAACAATTATCACTGGATGCCAGAACCAAGCAATACCACATTTGCTAAACAAAACGCAATGGGGAGATGTGACATTTGTAATGGTAACCACCCTAGAGATTATTGGAAATACAAATACCATCCAGGGTGGCAGAGCTATCAAGATCCTTCTTGTTATGACGAGCCATCACATTTCACAGAACCACATTTTCCATCTTATCCACCATCTACCTATGATCTTCATCAACAACCAGAACCATCAGAGGAAGATCAGTTGCTAAACATGCTCGAAGATATGTTCAAGAAACAAAAAGAAAAGTTAGATACAATGCTTGAAACAAGCCAGAAACAATTTGAAAGTATTCAGAGACAATCAGAATTCATTCAGAGGATGACAAATCAAATGAGACAATTCACAGAAAACGAGAGCTACATACCTCAAGAACCAGTTTCAGATGACATAGATGAAGCCTTCGAGTACCAATCATTTCACAATGACACTTCAACAGAGGAGGAGGCTGAGCAGTATCAACAACCAGAGGTATCAGTTCAGGAGCCCGAACCGGCAAAGTCTCAATTTGACTTTTATTATTCAGATTCTGACGAGGATGAAGCTGATCTATTTGTACCAACTAGATCTTTGTGTCTTTTGTATTTTCTTTAGTATTTTCTTTTGTCTTTTTATTTATTTATTTATTTAGTAAAGCCATTCAACCAATAAAACAAACAATATCTCTCTTATCCATTTAATTAGATATTTGTAAATAAATAGATTCAACAATTAATAACAACAGTAGGAATTAAGTCCTCGTGAGATCGATATTTTTATACTACTTGAACGATACGTGCGCTTGCGTTATACGTGTGTGTTTACGCCGGTCAGGGATGCTTGGGCGTGCAATGGAGGCTTAAGAGAATGCTTTAGGCGTGTGAGAGAGGTGTATGAGCTAGGGTTGTGAATGGGAGTGAAGGCCTCTTTTTATAGGCAAAGAGAGAAGACTTTCCTAATTTGAGTACGAGAGAATCTCCTAATTGGTTTCTAATAAGGAATAGATCTCCTAATTTGGATTTGTGATTGGATTTGATTTGGTTTCTTTTATTTAGGTAAGGATTTTATTTGATTTAAACATGTGATAAATGTGCATATACCTAAATAAAGGCACTATGGGCGTGAATCCCCCTCCTTGGGCATGAGCTTGGTTTGACTTGGGTTGACTTGGGTATTTTGGGTTTGGTTTGGGTTTTGGGCCTTAGATAAGCTTTGAAACGGAAGTCCAATAAGGAGCCGAAGCTAAACAACTCAGATAAAATCCAACAAAAATTCTATTTTCCAACTTTACCCTTCCAACGTTCGTTTCCCGCGGCTTTCATGACTAAAGAAGTAGTTGTCTCCGTACGAGACTCATCATCGGGCTGATATGCAAAAATGCAATGCCTACAGTAACTCAGATATCCACAGTGGTATCTCAAGTCAAATAATCAATATGCTCACTCAACTCGAGAAGATTCTTATTGACGTTGGTGTATCATCCATTAAGAATCTTTGGTGAGTCGTTCAGTGTTTATCTGCTATAACACCTACACGTCTATATGAGTCTCCAAGACTCATGGTTCACTGAGAAACCATCAGAATCCAAGATTCCAATATACGACATGTACCGTCTCTACGGGTTTACTTTACTGACCAAGTAGTGTAAACCTTGACCGGAAACTGTCTAAGAATGACAACATCATGATACAACTCAATGTCAGTTGCGACGCTTTTGCAACAGTATCATACCTAATCATTCTAAGGTCGGTTACGTCTTTACGATATTAAAGAAGAAGTTATATAAAAGAAAAATATTCATTTTATTCATAATAAAACGTTACATTAGTATTTACAAAGAAATACATAATAAAATTGGCGCTTAGAGCACCAACCCTAACAATCAAATGATAAAATTGAACTAATATTACACTAATATTATCCAATCCAACTTCACATATGCATCTAGCCTTCGAATCCATCCTCAAAATCAAAAAGCCCCAAAATCCAAGAAATAAAGAAACCCTAGAACTATTCTAGATACTCAAGAACAAGAAACAAACTTTCTAAGCTTAAGAATATTGAAGATTACCTCAAATTATTAGGGCAGTTGTGAAACCCCTAGGGTCGGATCGGTTCCCCGGCAGCGGAAGTGAGTCTAACCTGTAAATATCAAGTATGGGTGTAATTTTAAATTATTTAGTGAAATACTATATTCCATTACGAGTGTATATGAGAAAATTCGGGACTAAATTGGAGTCCGGAAGCTCCAAAATAAGAGAAAATAAATTCAGCGCACGTAGCGCGTACCCGCGCTCGCTACAGTGACGCGCGCACTGTATGCGCTACAGTGCGCATGTCACTGTAGCATGCATCACTTCCTTTTTTCTTTTTTCTTTTTCAATTATTATTTTTTTTACAAATGAAAGCATCAGCTCTGTGGAAAATTTCCAGAAAGATGAAACAATTTGGGCCTATTACCCTAATATCTTCCAGCTCTCCCTAAACACTTCAAAAACACCCAAAATTAATTTTTAATTTCAAAACCAACATTAACACATGTTATAGAATAAAAATTAAGTTTTTCAAATTATCAAATATTTTTACAAAAAACATAAATTTATTCTAAATACGCATTTGCGTAAATTTTGAATCAAATACAAAAATCATTTTAGAATCCCAATTAGAAATATCTCATGAATAATTCTAGTTCACCTAAATGTGATCAAGTGAATCTAGAATGTTAACCATAACTCTAAGTTTTAATCTAGAGTTCCAAACTCTAATTAATTGTTCCATGTCCAACATGAACATCTTTGACCTAAATTATAAGCATGTTGTGTTATACTTCTAAAGTATCATAACACAATTGATTAGCCTTATTTCAACATTAGCTATGTGATCATGCATCTAATACATAAATGAACATAGCTTTGGAAAAGATCAAACATTACCTAGTAAGCTTGATGCAAGATCCAATCTACTTCCTTGTTGAAATGTTGGAGAACCTCTAAGGTGTGCAAGCTTGACTTTAAGATCCAATCTTGTTTCCAATGCTATCAAGCTTCACTTCAAGATCCAATCTTGATTTCTCCTAGATAAAATGTTGTAGAGACCTCACAAGCTTCTCTAAACACTTTTATAAATTAAGCCATCTCTCTTGCTTATGTTATACTTGTTCTTGTACTTGTAATTAAAACCTTCATAAAGCTTGCTATTTATAGAAAAACTTAGGCAATTTTAATTAATAAAAGTTGATAAGTGGGCTTAATCCAATTTGTCCAAATATGTATAATTAGGTGTGACTAATCTCCATTGTCTCCCACTTTAATTTAATCCAATTAAATCAAGCCAAGAATTAGGAAATGGATTAGTTAAATGGTTTTCACTTTGATTTAATCCAATTAAATCAAGCCAAAACCACATATTATTACATACTTACAATTACCATAATATCCTCAAATGGTAGAGATAATTATGATTTTATAATTAAGCCCTTGTGTAATTATTGAATTAATCCAACTAATCTAGTTAGGTCAAAGTAAATAATCTATGTTATCCAATAATATTTGTTTATCTTAGTTGATAATTATAATATCGAATATTATCTTTTATAAAAAATAATCGGCTACCCAAGTGCTCAACGAGTACACTTCATATTGGGACTCTAAGTTCAGACACGTTCGTCATATAAGCCTAGCTAATATGTACGCAATTCGGCCTCCTCTGAATTCGCGAAGAACATGAACGACCTTTTCGAACTATACAAGTCGAGGTCATCACATATGTTTACAATCCCTCTGTCGTAGGCTATTCGAGTTGTGCTTAGGAAGCATAGAAATATCGTCATGTTTCCGAGACGCACATCTCATGTCGACATGTCCACGATTCTTCATAAATGATGTGATCCACCCTAGGTGATCCACTTTGGCCAAAGATTTAAGAATCGTGACTTTACTCACATGGATACCTAAAACCCTTATGGTACACATATGGGCCGACAGATCCTATCTTACTTCGCACTTGATTACTGAGTGCATCTATCCAAACCCATCGAACTAGTGATGTCAAAAGTTCAATAGATAATTAGTTCGACAGGTTAAACCGTATTTAAAAAATCGGCAAAATTGGCTTACTTAATAAATAACTTTATTTAATTAAAAAATTAAAAAATTAAAAAAAAAAAATTAGGTCGGATCAAACCGATTTTTTATATTTTATCGAACCGGACTGACAGCCGGTTTCCAATTCCACTTCTCAAACCGGTCGGTTCCCGAGCAGTACGTTTCTGTCCTGAAAACTATGCTCTAAAGACTAGGCACTTACCAAATCAGAAACGTATTGAAAACTTCTTGTTTGTTTTCCATCGCCATAAACAGTCAACGGCTCCTTCCTCAATGCCTGAAAAATAACCAAAACGTAAATTTAATATTAAATCTTAATTCCATAAATATAGGTAGGAAATTACTCACCTGGGCAACAAAATTGCTAACAACACGACCATCATCAATGCACATTCGTGGTCCATAAGTGTTAAATATCCTAGCAATCCTAACCTGCAAAACAAATCAAACTCAAAAATCAATTTAATTAATTCACATAACACATACGTTAAATATGTGAATTGACAATGAAAATAAAAAGGGCAAAACATGAAGCAAAGACCTAGGTCCATTTGTTTCTCTTACAAAACCTTCATTTATATCTCTCATGTTCCGGGTACTGCCTGTGAACACTTTTTTGGGCGGCTGGTCCCATTTTTCTTTTGTAATATTTCATCGCCAATTGGGTTCTTGTTTTGTGCCAAAAGCGCTTAAACAGAAGCACTTTCTTAGTGTAAAATCCTTCAATACATGGGAGGTTTTGAAGAAGACAAATGCTTCTACAAGATGCTTCAAGAAGCAGAATTATGCAATTGAGAGGGATTAAATGACAAGTCTATTGGCTTGGAAGCGCTTTTAGGACTATATCAAGTGCTTTACAAATGAAAGGGAAGATTATGGTCAAGTTATTTTCACCGCCTGACGAGTAAAGTTGATGGATTAATTTATACTGTATTTGCAATCAAATTATTCATGTAAAATATTTTTTGTGTGCCCAAATAAGATTTTTACAGTGACGTTATTATTTGTATGTATTTGAGAGTGAAAATGAATAGACACAATAATATCGAGGTCTTTAAATTTTATTTTTTTTGATACCGAATGCAATGCAACCCTATTCTTTTT